>CAMOHE010025900.1:0-22489 GCA_946598075.1 Artocarpus hirsutus | reverse complement strand
ATATATATATAGAGAGAGAGAGAGTTAATATACGCACATGAGATTAAGAAAAATGAAATTAATCATAAAAAAAAATACGGCATATCATAAAGTAAAGTTTAACTTGTTAGGGGTACAATAGTTAAGAGAAATTTGGTGGATGGTCGGTTTTGATGGTCTGTTTTTAATTAATGGCTGAATCCTTTTTTTTTTTAGCTAAATAAATGTTTTTTTGCTTGGTTTTATATCCATCAATCACTTAGAGACTAATAGTTGATCACTCATATACCAATAATTTATTATTAATACGTCGATGGTTTGTCATTGATAGATTGGTCTATTACTAGTTGACCAATGGCCATCACTTATAGGACGGTATATTATTGATTGGTGTTAGAAAATTTATTAGTACCGGTTCAACAGTGATAAACCATCAAGTTAATTAGTCGTAAACCTTAAACCCATCCAACCATTTTTTATTAAAAAAAAAAGACCATTTTCTTAATTTAATAAAACTTAAGTCATCTATTAAGAAAATTAAATATAACCGTTTAATTTGAAGCCTCCATAAGCTAGGACAATTAAGTAAATTTCGTAAATTGAATTAGCATAAGATTAAATACCCACTTGAAATTTTCCAAATTTTTTTCTTTTTTATTTTAAAAGGAAAATTTTATAAAAAAAATTTACCAACCTAAGATGAGATTAGCTTCTTGGTAAACTTGAGGAAAAGGAAATGGGGCTCCCTCTTTAGGCGTGATGACTATGGCACCATAAGCCGTGGCCCTTAGCCACAAAATATGTGCATGCCACCATAATGTTCCACGCTGATCCGTTACATTAATATCATAAGTGTAGCTGTGGCCTGTCTGAATTGGACATTGCGTTATGTATGCTGGTCCATCTGCCTAACCATTGCGAAATTGTTTCAAACCATGCCTACATATGTATAAAATATATATTGTCATATATACCATTGTATACGAAGTTTGTCAAAATAATTACCATGCAAAGTGAAATTAGAAAAATAATATTTTTCTTTTTTACATTTAGCAACCATTGATCGGTCATGCAGTGTAAAAAGTGGTGCACGGTCATTGAAAGTCATTGTGCAAATTAAGATTTTTAAAAAAGTTATTTTACAATTAAAACTTTCAATTAAACTCATACTTAAAAAAGTTCCATTATGTATCACATTAAAGCTAATTATAAATGGGAAGTTTTAATTAGCTTATAATATTGTAGATACATATATATATATATATATATATATATAGGACACAATATACGTGTATTTGTATACCAATGCATGGACATGTTGTATTGAGCGTAGTTGGTGACATTGATATGAAGTCTATCTCCTTCTCTGACATAAATTGTTGGCCCCGGGAACATTCCATTTACTGTGACCATTGGTTTGGCATGGCACAATCTGCTTACATTCTTCACTTGAATCTATAAAGTAAACGTGACAAAAACCCAAGCTATAAAATTATAGAAAAACTTTAGTCCCAAAAAAAAAATGATGTCATATATATTCTATACAGTAAATTTCTGGTACTCACATGAAATTGATACTTTTTAAGATCAGCTTCTGTCGCAGAAGAAAGAAAACCAATATGGCAAAAGAGATCAGAAAGAGTAATCTTTGAAGCATAATTGCCATTTTATATACAAGTTGAAAGTGGATATATATGTATATTTTTACAAATTGGCGCTTAAAATTTGAATGCCAAAAGAAGAGAAGTGATTGGAGTATTTATAGTATTGGTCATGAAATGTAAGGTGCGTTGTGGGGGTTTGTTAGAGTTGGCAATATTTGTTCATTAGATATAAAGCAAAGTCTCGCTCTCTCTCTAGGACCTAAGAAAGCTTTGAAGCAACTTTTTAGAGAGAGAAAGAGAGAGAGAGAGAGAGAGAGAGAGAGAGTACCTTGAAAGGTGATTGTAATGTGACCACATAATGTATAAGATGTATTACATCCTATACCAAAATGTAATAGCGTTTCAAGTAGAGAATTTGCTTTGCAGGGACTACTTGCTTTTGCCCGTTGTTTTGTGCCTTGGGTTTTCAAAAGGATGGTTGGGTGGAGGAAAACGACCAATTTATTTGCCTTTTAAACTTCAATGCATGTAAAAGTTGTTCAAAATATATATACATATATATAGTGCTTGTAAAAAAGGAGTTCTTCAACAACAGATGAAATCGTGTTTGATACTTTTTTGGGCTCATCGTGGCCACCATCCAGTCACTCCAATGTGTACATTCTTTCATACCAAACCACATGTCGCTTTGCTAAGTTTAAACGACATCAAGTTTAAACAAAAACGCTTGTGGTTTACACCTTATAAAACCACAACAAACTATTGAAACTCAAACGATAGAGAAACATATGATAAAAATGACAAGTCGTTTTATGAAAATCATGACTAAAACTTATTAAACACTAACAGCAAACTCTCAACTAAAAAGTAAAAACATTTCATGGAAATAAAAACATAAAAGCTCCTAAAACAAAACATCAAATTTCAATAAAAAGTTCTTAAGTTATATGACTTTCAAATATTAAAATATTTTTAAAAAATTTTCTTAAAAAGAAAAATATATTTTAAGAATAAACTTGGTCTAATTAAGGGTATATTTGTTTTATCTTTATATTTTTTCCAAAAAATCTAAGGGAGATAAAATTAAAACAAGTTTATTAAATTTAAATGATACTTTTATAGTTTCCTAAAACATAGGGATAAATTAAAAAATAGTTAAATTTAAAAAGTATAGTTACATAATTAATGCCAAAAAAAAATTATTTTGGCTTGAATGCATGAAATTATTATTAGTTTGGCTTGAAATGCATGAAGCTTAATTGTAGGGCATGCAATGCTTTGCTACATGCTGGCATTAAAAGCTGATAAAATTGTTTAAAAAAAATGCATCAAATTCATTATATTTAGTTTTCCACTTTTAATTTTTTAAAAATTTTAGTCCCAAATAATTTTTAATTATAATAAAGAGACCAAAAAAATAAAATAAGGTAATAGGTTAAGAACTAAAATGGCACTTTTTTAAAAGTTTTCTATTAAATATTTAATATCTGACTAACGGAGAGACCAAAACTAAAACCAAAATATAGGGACCGAAATAGGGTTTTTTAAAACGTTAGGGACTAAACAGGGATTAAGGGCAAAACTTAGGACCTGTTTGTGAAATCAACCTTATGTAACAAATTAAAAATCACAACCAATAGTTTTTAGCATGTATTAATGAAAAATACCCAAAACACCCTCCTTATTTTGCTAAAATACCACTTTTATCCATTTTATTATGAAAATATCCAAAACATTACCTATTTTTTCAAAAACATACACAGAATATCCTCTAAAGAGACTAATTTTTTTAAAAAAAACCAATATTACCATTCCTAATTTTTACTAAATACAATTTAAAATATTATTAAACCAAAATACTAAATAAAATCAATCTTAAAAAGTTAAAAACTCTCAAAACAATCAAAAAATTTGCTTAATTAAAATATTTTTTAAAATATTTTAAATTATTATTTTTTAAATCTTAAGTGAAGTTATATTTAAAATAACATTTAATATATATTGTGGAAGATAATCTTTAAATTTTTAAAAAATAATTGCTTCAAAAGTTATTTTGGATATAATTTTGAAAACGCACGGGTAAAATGGCAAAAGGTTTCACGAAGAAATTTAAAAGTTGACCTATTGTGCTTTATACTGAAATTCACAAAGTGATGTGTTGTTTCTGTTTTCTTTATGACGTGAGATGAGATTTACATTGAGGTTGATGTCCGTCTTATCAGAACGAACAACGAGGCTTTCTTATCCAAACGACAAAACCATTTGCAAATTGTTGGCATTGTCCTTTTCTTCCATCAAAAGCATCAAACGACAAGAAAAAGTCTTGCACAAAAATATATACTTAAAAGTATTCCATTAAGAATGGCCATAAATAGTTAGCATTAAACGAAAGATAGTTCCTCCTATTGGACATGATCTTAACATATCCACAAATAGAATCACCTATTTCTCTCCTCTATTTTTTTCTCTTTTGTTTATCCAAAACTCTTTCTTTTTCAATGTCGTTATTTTCCTTTCTCAAGTCTTTATGGACCACACGGCATCGTTGAAAGTGGAAAAAAGCATGTTTATGGTTTTGTTTTGTTTGTTTGTTTGTTTTTTTTTTTTTTAAATGCAAGGAGAGTTATATGAACCGACACGAGTTGTTGCTCTTTTTCATTCCTTTAGCCCTCTTTCAACATCATTTCTAGATCACCCTCTTTGACGGTAAAAAAAAAAAAAAAAGAGAGGAATGAGACCAAAACAGTAAAAGAGATCATTAGGGTGTCTGAAGAATTGGTTAAACTCAATTAGTTAAATATATTGTTTTATATGAGAGCTTTATACTGTAACTTATTTTTTCTTGATGTTATAGAATGTGAGAGCTCAATCCTATGGCAATTAAAAGTTTTGATTGAAATTGATAATACTAAACACCTTGTCCTATATGATAGAAGAGGCAAGAGCTATTGTATTGTGTTTGTTAAGTCATGGAGCTTAATTATTACCCATTTAGAGGTGCGGAGGATGAGCCTTCAAACCAAATTTTATTTTAATTATTTTTTGGGATTTTATACTTGTAATTTCGGTTGTCTTATTTTTTTATTTTTATTTTTTTATATAAAAGAAACTCTTAAGGTTAATTAAAAAAGTTAGAAAAAAACATAGTGAGAACGTTAAAAATAGACGTAACTTTTATACTACAGTTAAACTACTATAAATCTTTTTTGTTCATATTTTTTTGCTTTTCTACTCCAATTTATTGCTCTGGATAGATTAGAAATAGCACGTTTACTAATTCTTAATAGTGTATTCGTTCTATTATTTTAAAAATATAATATTAAAACGTTATTATAATTGCAAAATAGTCTAAGGATAAAGAAAGTCTAGTTTCCACTTTATAATTCAATTATCTTTGTTATCATAAACTAGTTCAAAATTTCTAGATAAAACCAATCTCAACCCTTATATAGTCATTTTGATACTTGAAAAAAAAAAAAAAAAAAAAGGAGTTTTTGGGACCAAAAGAAAGCAAGAAGGGCAGTTCTGTCGTTGTCCAAAATGTCAATAATTAATAGGTCCATTTCTCCTTTTAGATCTCTCATATGTTTCCCTTGGCCCAAACTGACACGTGTCCTTGTCCCATTTGTTGGACGGGATATAGCCCTTCTTTAGTCTCCTCCCCAACCAAGTGACCCAAACTGATGACGCCTCCTTTTGACACTTCAAATCAAATATCCACTTGTTCCCCTCTTTGTTTTTGTTTTTGATTTTGGTTTCTTTTTTTTTTTGGTGGTTTTGGTTAGGTTTAGGCTTCTTCTTCTGCGTTCCGTTTGTTGCCCCAACAGATCAAAAAAGCTTTTTAGATGTGGGAAGGTTCTTGAACACATGGGGTAATATTGCCTGTTTACTAAAAGAATGTTCGATAAAGTCAGTGCTAACAAAAACTTTTAATTACTATAGTATAAAGCTCTCGTATGTTACAATATAATATAAAACTTTCACATATTACAGTTTTCAGTTTAAAAGCTTCAGTTTTAACCACACTTTCTAGACACCTTATTATGGTTCATTTTTCTTTTCTTTAGTTTTTTTTCATGGTTGATCAAAGACACTCAACACTCACTAATTAGATTCCCATTCATAGTGATAATAAGAATTAAGACTCTTGTGACACTTTGTTTGGTAAGGAGTAAAGGTGAAAAATAAATAGGAGAAAGAGAGGAATAAGAAACATACGAGGGAAATTATTTTAAATTTCCAATATCTTTTCTCCTTTATTGAACAATTTACCGTCCAGAATTCCAATGTCCCTTTTAAATATTCTCCTCTTTTCTTTCTTTCCACTTTTCACCTCCATCAAACATTATAATAATAATAATAATAATAATAATAATAATAATAATAATGTACGAGGATCTAGTTATAGTAGTTACTTTTTATGTGCATTGTCGTTTTCTTAGTTTATTAATTTAGCTTTATTTTTGTCATTCATGGATTGTTATCTGTTTAATTTAGTGATTATTTGTTATTATTTTATAAATGGACTATAAATACACTCATTAGTTATTGTAATGAGCACACTCAAGTATTATATTGAAATCATAATTGTTTTATCTTCCGTTTTTGAGTAAAAGTGAAAAAGAGAGTGAGAGAAAGAGGAATAAAAAACATAAGAGGGAAATTGTTTTTTTTTTTTACTGTGTTTACTAATAGGAGGGGAAAGAAAATAGATAATCAAATGAATTATCGTTTTGCTAATTATTTATTATGTTAAGTCGGTATGAAATTAAGAGCGGTTAAGTAATTCTCCTATCAAGTGGTAACATGTCTCTCTTCAAACATCTCTCTTTTCCCTCTTATCCAATAATCCAGAATTCCATTTTCTCTTAAAAAAAATTATTCAAATCTCTTCTTTCCTTTCACTTTTTACCTCTACCAGGAGGGTCTAAGATAGAATAATTATATAATTTGCATTGTCATTTGTCTTAACTTGTCAATTTAACTTTCTTTTTGTTATAGGTTTATCAATAATGTAACATGTTGCATGCCTTTGTGGTAATTAGAGTTATTTTCTCTTCAACTTCTCCGTTTTTTCCCCTTTGTTATAGATTTGACTTGATCTTTTCAATTCCGCTGCTTCACACATTATTGCCAATCATTTTTTTTTTTTTTTTTGATATAAGAGAAAGGAAAATGTCACCTACTTTTAAGTGAAAATAGAGCTAAGTGTAACTTAAACCCTCAACCTATAGTCAGGGTAAAAAGACTTACAACCAACTTAGCTGCTCTCGCTTGTCACCAATCATTTTTTTTGTTCTTATGAGTCGCAACAATTTATCTGCCAACTAATTTCATTAATAAAGCTTCATATGAATTGGACTGATGAAGGGAAAAAAGAAACGTTTGTTTTATGACTTTATTCGTGTGCCCATTCATGGCCCTTGTGTAGTGCTGTAGTTTTAGTGTACAAATGGAGGAAACAAAGGAGAAGTGAAAGAAACTTGAAACCCAGAAAAATTTATAAATTAGTTGACATCTTTCAAGTGTAAATTCAGCAATCTCTGGTACTTACAACTTAACCCAAAAGAGGGGGAAAAAAAAAAGGGATACCAAAGTTCTTCCACAAAAAAGGGAATGTTGAAGCTTTTTTTTCTTTTCCACATATATTGTAGGTCAATTTTAGTAATTTACATAAAAGAAAAGAGGAAGAAACTCCCCCCCTCACAAAACAAAGGAATCCAAGAGTTGTTCAAATTAACTGCTTCAACTTCCAAAATCCCCAACCAGAAGTTTTCATCAAACTTGGCCAATCTCTTCTTCTTCTTCTTCTTCTTTAATTTTTTTTATCACCTTGAGATTTCATATGTTTGAGGGTAACCAAGCTGCTCTGTTTCCCAGCTCAACTTTGAAGCAACACTTTCATGGCAAGGGACATACTCCTATTAATATTAAAATAAAAAAAATTACGTAAAACATTTTAGATGACATTCCAAAAATAGTATAAGATTGTGACATATTGAGCAATGATAAAAACATCATTATTTTATCCTATCATAAATCCACACGTGTCAAAATTTTGTGGATTGTGTAAAAAACAGACATCGTTATTTTGTCTCAATCTTTTTTTCATTGATATTATAATTATATTCAACGTATAGTCCAAATTTTAAAAATTTTAAAAATTTTTAAAAGGGTTCATTTCACCTCCTGACTTAAAAAAGTTGTTCAAGAGATATTTTTGAAATTAATCCATCATTTATTCCCTAACAAGTTATATTTTAGTTTTGCAATGTGTGATAAAACTATATTTTTCATTTATTTTTAAACATGAGCAAGCAAGGGAATTTGAATTTCTTTAGAATTACCTCCAATTTCTTCACCAACTCCCTTGCAGTTGGTGCAGAAACAATTATGTGGCGTGCACTTGGACTAATAAATCCCTCTTCCACAGCTTTGTCAATAAATGATAGCAAGGAATTGTAGTATCCATCAACATTGAGCAACCCCACCTGAAAATGTATGCCAAATGTACTAACATTAATGTTGATTAACAGAAATAAATTAGAGCAATCAATGATGATTTAGACAAGTACAAGACAAAAGTGATTAAAGCATCAGTCATATTAAAGCTTCAGAAACATGAAAATTTACCGGTTTATCATGGATTCCAAGTTGAGCCCATGTTATCACTTCAAGTAACTCTTCCAGAGTCCCATAACCACCTGCATATAAGAACAGATAATTAAAATGAAACATTTGCATAATGTAGTTGTAACCGTAAGTTAAAACTAAAAATACTGAAACATGTGAAAGAACATAGAGTAGAAAAGTTGGCCGAAACCGTAAAATTATAATTTCAACAACGTTCTCAAACAAAATGCTGGTAAATTTTAATGTGAATTTTAATACCCCACTAGATCATTAATTTTATTTTAGTTTGCACAGGAGTTAAAGGACAGCTACATTATTATGATACATCACTATTAGAACTCACTGGTATTACTTCATTTTCTCTTTCCTTTGGCCTTGGATTTGGACATGCCTCATGTCTGATGTTTGTCTCTCAAATCCACTATCATACCACAAACCACCTTCGGTTATTACTCTATACCAACCAATATAGAATCATTGTTCATCCTCTTAACTAACTTTTCTCCAACCGACTTAGTTTTCCCCCGTTCGAAGGTCGAAAAAACTATGTATCATCGTCAGCGATACAATTATCACATATATGATACGTGATCCTACATCAAAAATGCTACATAGCAAAGTGGTCTCTAATCATCCCGTGTGCTTTTTTGTCATGTGACATATATCTTTTTAGTGACATATATGTGACGACGCTTCACCAATAGAGATGAATATCAATGCTCGAAATACTAACATGTTTACAATGGGGTCTCATCCACTTAGCACGTAACGACTCCTATCCCATTAAACAAATAGATTGCTATTAAGCCCCTTTGTCATCCTCTCTCCCTACTAAATGCGGAAGACTATTGGATGGCTTGAGTGTCATTGCAAGAGTCAAGTTATCATGTACTTGTTAGGTGCAGCCGAACAGGAAAAGCTAATCACTGAAAGTGTGGAAAATATGTGTCCTTTTCCCTATTTATGGCAGAAAAATAAAATAAAATGAAAAAATATTTAAAGCCATTGGACAACATGAGTAAAAAGAACAACAGCATGGTTTCCTCAGAAGCTCTAAAGTTTTCAGTGTGAAATGTTGTCGGGTAATGAATTCTGTGGTTCTTGTGTCCTCCCAATTAGTGAGATTAAAAAAAAAAAGTTTTTAACATTTTGGGATTTTACATGTTTTGTTTCTGTTGGGATATTTTGCAAAAATTATTACAGGACTTTGTAGAGCAAAGAGTCACAGCCAACAGTGCCCAATAAAAGTAGAACAGAATCATATTTTGACTTATTCTGACACAAAATTCTTGACCCCACTTTCTTGAGAAATTGCCTCTTTCTTGTAAGGATTATGATTCATTTCTTTACCATGTTGAGCAAGGATCAAAGTTCTTGATTCTTTCTCTGACAAAGTTTCAAATTTTAAAGAAATCCTTAAGCAAGCAATATACACATATTATAGCTTTTGTGGATAATGTAATTTGTAAAGGTGTTGACTTCTTTTTTTTTTTTTTCATTTTCTTACCATTTTATATCTATAATATTAGTGTGTCACAAACGAAATCTTAGAGGTAGAACTTTCTAAGGAGGGGAACCAAGGGAATTGGGATTTTTTAGAGTTGCAAAATAGCAAATGAGAAATAAAAAAAAAAAAAAAAGAAATTGACAAACCTCAAAAGACTGAGAGAGCTTGACAATAGGACATATGATCAGTGCCACACAATGCCACAAAATTAAAGCCCTGAGGGACCATACACTTTCTTCATACCCCCCAATAATTCAAGTATAACTGAAGAATGTATTTCTAGTTAAAATAGAATATACATATACATAAATGGTATGTATACACACACCATATCCTATCCATCTATATATATGTGTCTCTATATACGTACACATATACTTACATACAGTTGTAAAGGACTTTGTACTAACATCTTATCCATCTTATGTACGCGCACAAGAGCGGCGTCACGTACAACCGCAGGAAGGCGACGACTCACCTGATTTTTTTTTTTTTAAGTTTATACATAAAATTTGATGAAACTTGTAATTTACTCCCATTAAGTTCTAAATTCTATCTCAAAATAGCTCAATTACTTTGTCATTTGTCATATTTTTATATTTAGTTTTTTTTTTTATAAATTTAGTATACGTCCCAGCTCGTCGCTTAATTTTCTAGCTCCGCTCTTGCGAGTTTTTGTGTGTAGAGAGAGAGAGAGAGAGAGACAGAAAAATGTAAAGGACTTATACTGACATAACATCCTATCTATCTATATATGTATGCGTAGAGAGAGAGAGAGAACGAGAGAGTTGTAGAGAGTTGGACTAACCAGGTAAGGCAATAAAGGCATCTGAATGCCTAGCCATCTCTGCCTTCCTTTGGTGCATATCTGCAACTGCCTTCACTTCCCCCACTGTTTCACCAGTTAACTGCAAAAGCAATAATAAAACCACACAAATGAATTAAACAAAAAAAAAAAAAAAAACTGAAAAACTTCAACAGAGAGAGAGAGAGAGAGAGTTTTGGAGCTTTATGCGGTGGAGCAATGATGGGTGTTGCAGAACTTGGTGGACTTAATCCAAAAAATTTCAGCCCCCAGTTATTCCCCAGCCAGTGATTTTTGTTCTTTCATAGCTTATCAGAATGATTGTAAAATAAACAAGAAAAGTTCGGTTTGTAGAAAAAGCCAATGAAGAAAAAAACACAAGAAAAGGGTGAAATATAGTGTATATACACATATACATATGTTATTGTGGCTCAAGTGATCATATAAGGTTTCTGCAGTGGAAAAGAACAGAGGAACCAGCAGAGAGGCACGCAGAGAGGCACACAGAGAGAGAGAGAGAGAGAGAGAGTTATAACACAGATTATGATGACGATGGGTTGTGTTGTGCCAACTATACTCAAGTATTATTATGGATAAGGCCACCAAACCAAGGGACCAAACATCCATGGAAGATACAAATTTAAGAAATATTTGAGGGAAAAAAAAAGTTTAAACAAGACCAAAGATAAAGATTGATAAATGTTTTAAAAAATAAAGTAGCAGGCAAAAAAGAAAAGCTAAAAGTAAACAAAGAAAGAAAACAAATTGTTTGAAAAGAAATGAACATGAATCAAAAGTCTTAAATCCCAATACGTGGTCAAACAAAGAATAAAATTGGGAACTTGGGGACACGTTTTCTTTTCTTTTCTTTTCTTTTTGTGTTTTCAGATAAGAAAAGTTTAGGGACTTTATTGAGAGATACAGGAGTAGGAGGAGACATACCTCTCGAGGCATGAGCGTCTTGGGAATAACTCTGCAGGGAGACAGTTAAATGACAAAAAATTAGTTGTTTTTGAAGAACCAAAAAAAAAAAAAAAAAAGAGTACCCAGCTTACTGATTTTTCTTGTCTATAAATCTACTTGTTTGTTCATCATATATCATATAAGATTAGAGAGGAAAAAAAAAAAAATTGAGACTTTTCCTTACCCAATAACATGGCGACCACCATCATGAACAGCTTGTGAAACTAAGCCCATGAGACCAATGCTACCCCCTCCATAAACCAGATCAATATTCCTTGAAACCTTCAAGAGAAGCACAAACACAAATTTAGTCAGCTCAGAAAACCAAAAAGGGGACATTTTTCAACAGTCCTTGAGTACATAAAACTGATTGAAAACTGAAGCAAATGGGAAAGAAAGGAATGGATTAGGATCATTCAGTGATCGTATTCAACAACATGGTACATCATAGTACATCTATCTATTTCCTTTTTTTAAGTTCCTATGAAATATGTAAACCGATCAAGTATGAGAAATGTGGGTGAACAAGGAAACGACTTCTTTAGTTTTAAATTTGTAAAACCAAGTAACAAACACAATGTGCTTGCTGCTCAAGTAACAAAGTTGAGATTTTTAAGAAAACCCATGTAGTAAAACAACACCAGCGGGTAAACGTTTATGACAACAATCAATTTTGGAAAAAACCCATGAAAAGAAAGATGAAAACTTTCCCATGAAAGAAGAAAAACATAGGACAACCCAAAAAAAAAAGACCATTTTTTTTTGTATTACCAGTTCTTTGCCAAGCTCAATGGCAGCATCTTGGTAGCTAGTCTTCTTGCCTTGGCTACTCCCACAGAAGACACAAATCCTCCTAAACCTTGATTGCTTCGTTTCACTCTCTATCTCCATTACTTTGAAATTCTCAATCTTTTTCTTCTTCTTCTTCTTCTTCTTCTTTTTTTGTATTTTCCCTTTTGTTTGCTTTTTAGAAAATCAGAAGAAAGCCTCACTGGACTAAAGTAATACAAGAATCTCCCACAACTTGGATTCCTTTTCCCCTGTCTCTTTTCAGTCCCTCCTAATAGCCTATATATATATATAATAGATAGATACAAGCGTCAAGGAGGACGAAAAATACAAGTATCAACTAGACAAACTTTTTTCTTTTTCTTTTTCTTTTTTATTTTTGGGTTTTTCCTTGCTTGCTTGCTTGAGAGTTGAGACCACTATACAAGCTTTCTTCCTCCATATGATGCCTATTTATAAGCCTCATCACACGTGAGTGCCTTGCCTAGTTAGCACGCTTGCCAAGCACAAATTAAACATTGGCACGCGTGGACCACTTTCTTATTTTCTTTCAAAATAAACATATACACACATAAATATGTTTATATATAGGAAAAATACTTAGAGTTGGTGTTAAACGTCATAACTAATAAAACAGTTTTACTTGTAATTTTAATGTTATAAGATCTATAATTTATTAGTTTATGGTGTTCTACATCATAAATATCATAATATTATTCAATACATATATAGAGAATTATGCGATGCGATACCAAAAACAATACAATGCCTTACTAATAAGATACATATTTAAATCACAATCAAATCATATTAGAACAGAAAAAAAATATAAAAATCTCACCATATGATTGCATGCTAAGGTATATTTAGTGCCCTACTACAACATTTGTTTTTTATGTCTATGTATGTAGAGGCCAATCCGTTTTGCTGATCACAAATATTACAGAAGAAAAATTGTTTAATTCAGTTAAATATCTTTATCTTTTTATCCATTTCTTATGGTCCCTTGTGATATCTCAGTTTTCCCTTTTTCCAGCCATGTGAGATCTAAAGCTAAAATAGTTATAATCCTCCTAGTGGGGAATGCTTGTTCTGTTTTTTAGTGCATAAAAAGAAGGAAAAAAAGGAAGAAGAAAATAAGGATGTTCAAAGAATGACCCTCAAAGGAGCTATTCCACAGAGCAAGAACCATAAGTTGAGTAGTTAGTAACACACTTGACTTTTGCACTTTCCAACTACCAATTAAAATTGACAGAGAGTCATATACAGAGATTCTTCTCATTGCATGAAGGCTAAAAAAAGTTTGAATTATTATAACAAAAACTTCAACTCACATGTAATATTAAAAAAAAAAAATTGCTTGACAAATATCAATATTAACCGCCACAATTAGTAGAAGCCAAATTTTATACTATGGGATTCACGTTGTATCAGTTTGTGATGCTTAATACCTTATTTGCATAATAGCCCATCATGCTTTTGTGTTGGCCTTTGTTTTGCAATTCTCAACATGTACAGCCAAGTGGGCAATTTTTTTTTTTTTGTTTTTTTAAATCCGGTTAGAAAGGCTAAAAATGGACATTCTGATATGGGTAATAGTAATAATACTAGTTTAATCTCCAATTCCCCAAAGGGCAATACAGTAAACAAAAAAAGTGTTGTATTGTTATTATTATTTTTTTAAAAAAAAAACTCAGGGATCACATATATTATTATTAATAATTAGCAGGGGAAAAGTATGGGTAAACTCAGAGGTTGGTCAGGTGTGTGTGCTGGTTTTATATAGAGCCTTGTGTCATTGATGATTGGAAAAAAAAAAAAAAAAGTGGGTAATGGCCTATCACCCTGTGCCCTCATCGACCTTCCTTCTCTCGACACTAATGTTGTATTCAAAGGAAACATCTTATTTATATTTCATGCTCTCTTCCCCATCCCCATATCGCCCACACTCCCTCTAATTAGCTCTCACTTCTCACAAGCATGCTGTCCCCAACCCATCCATGTCTTCACTAATTGCATTGCCCACTTCTCCACCTATAACCGTCTCCTCCTCCTCCGAAGCACTCCCACACACGCCATAATTCTTTATTCATTATTATTCCAAAACCCCAATTTTTGTTATTGTTATTAGGGAGAAGGCATCCTTTGGTTTGGTGTGAAAAATACTTTGGGGCATCATTGGTGCTGAGTATCACAACTGATAGAAAGTAGATTATATCTACAGGCTTCAGTTTGTTTCATGGGTAAAGCTACAGACGCGCGAAGGGTGCACGGCTGCCCCTGAACTTTTTTCTTAAAATTTTATAAAAATTACATTTCATCCTTTTAAAATTATATTCCAGTTTTTCTGAAATTATGTTTCACATTCCCTAAATTTCTGTGAGACTCACCCTTTGTTAATGTGCAGTGTACCATGTCACCTAGCCTTATACCATTTTTCTTTGGGGATAATACATGTTTACCTTTGTTGACTTGTCAATACCAACTTAACGCAATATATATCAATTAAGAAAAATACTTGAAACGCTACTTTTAGCGTTCAAGGCTACAATTAATAGAAAATACAGCCTACCTGCAGTGTTAAACATCACCCGTACCTTTTAGCATTATTGATTGTTATAGAGTTTACATAACTTGATGAAAATATATAGGTTAAAAAGACATTGACTGTTGATGGGTATATTTTTATATCATACTCTTAACAGTGTTTTATAATTTATAATTGCCCAGTTGCTAATTTAATATTATTTTTTCATGGGGTTCTTCTTTATAGAAATATAAGCTTAATAATAGTATTTTAGTCTTGTTTCTATTGCCAGGATTGCAGGAACTGAACCCATGTCTTTTAGATTAACGTGCATTCATAGTAATTTTATATATATCCCCCCCAATCCCCAGAATTGGACTTTCTGGCTGTTCCTCTTCACTACTGCCTCATTTTGTCTGTCTATTTGTTGCCCACACTCTTAAGTTTAGAGATTATAGACTCACAATTATTATTCTTATTAGGGGATTGAGCATAATACTAATATTGTATTTGTGTACATCCTTCCATGCTTGCATGCGCATTGAACCCATGTTTATCTGTGTTTATGAGTTGGCACTTAAATTTTGCTTATTTTTTGGTTCCCCTTAAGAAAAATTTTTGGATAAATAAAAAGGAAATTAAGCACACTAATTGCAATGAGTACCTTGGGGTTCTCTTCTCACTATGCATGACTCTCAACCTTCTCACTATGAATCACTCTCAACAAACATAATGAACCATATAAGTTATAACACACAAAAAGAAAAAAAAAATGTCACCACAAAAGAATTTCTTAATCTAGTGATCAAATTTGTCAGGGTGGAAAATTAGACTCATGACTACTTGGTCTTGTATGGAAAATGATGAATCTTGTCATCAGACAAAAACCTAATTAGGGGTTGAATTAGTATGCAATGTGGAAGAAGAAAAAAAATTCACTCTTTTTTTTTTTTTTTTGAATTTCCTTTTCTCTGACTCTGCACATGCTGTCCATTTATCCATTTTACTAGGCCAACAACTAATTAGGTTTCTATTTTAAAGTGTCTCAACTAGACTGCTATTCTCTTCACAAAAGTACTTGAATTTGCTTCATGAAAGTAATAACACAATTACTTGCTTTTAGCTAGCAATGGCACAACTCTAACTGGGCAAAAATTGGAGGTTTTGGGGGAGGCAAAAACCAAGAAGATAAAAAAAGAAAAATGCCAATTCTGTCAAGATTTCAATTTCAATCGCCACCTTGCCAACTATATAAATGAACTAATAAAAAATTTGAAAAAAAATAATGTGAAAAAAATTGGCAGTGAGAGAAAATACCCAATTGAATTACAAATGCATGTGCAACTTATAAATAGCTGTATTGCAAAAATTTCTGATCCTTTTGGGACTTTTGTATGCAAGAAATTGACAGCCAAAGACCCAATTCTGGAAAAACCACCTTCTAGTCTTCCCAACACCCGGCCTAGTTCCTTTATTACCTTCATTTCGCAATGCAAGAATTTTATTTTTGCTTGTAGCATATACACATTATTAAGTCCCCCATACCTTTTCTTAAAAAATGATATTGATAACGATAAAGAATCCCCATATCTTGTTAGATTCTTTGTGCTTGAAAGGATGTGGAAACTAAGCACAAAAGGATGTGGAAACTAAGTTATTAGTTTCAAAGTTGGGAGAAATTATTCAGTAGATCAGATGTACCACGTCATCATGCTTATGTGATATACCTGTTTAATAAACACTTGACATTTGAAATTATCAATGTTGTTTTGTCCGGTCTTAGTTCTCTCTTCTAATCACAACTATAATAAATACTCTAACTAAATCTTTTACTTTCATCAATTTCAAACATTATTAATATTTTTAATTTTTTTGAGGGATTAATATATTTTAATAAAGTACTATTTTCTACTGTTGAAAAGTTAGACCAACACATTAATAGTATATATATGCAGAAATCAGATAACGAATATATAGTAAAACACATTACCAAAATATATGTTTCACTTTAATAATAAAAAAGATACTAAAAACAACGTACATATATATATATATATATATATTTATTAAAAAAAAAAAAAAGCAACGTCGGGCGGTATAGTCTTGCGGAAACAAGTTATCCTTTATCTTCCCCTCATCTTTTTGTTGAACATAAACTTCGTTAAAGCAAAATAACCAGACAAAGATGAAGCCAAGCACAAGAAAACAAGCCAATTTATCATAATTATAAAGTATTGTCTTTTGTTTTTAAGATATGTTATAATCAATATCTAAGGTGCCTCTTATATATGGTACATGTATATGTGTGTTCAATAAATTAGAACAATTGTATACGTTGTTTTTTTTTTTTTGGTTAAATTTTGAAAATTGATCTAAGCCTAGAAATAAATACAAGAATATTATTATTGTTATTGTTTGATGTAATTAATGTAGAAGATTAAGTGGAGTATTTATGATAGTTGTGATTAGAAGAAAGATGATTAGACAAAACAATATTGATAAATCATCTAGTTTACTTAATAATTCCTCCAGAGTTATTGGTGTAATTGTTGTTTCATATCTATAACTGTAGGTTTTATGGTGTCTAGTTTCAATGTGATATAAATTGGAAAGGTAATATTGAAGTTTTCAAAAATTTAATTGTTTTGGGGATATTTTGAGCATGAGTTTATAAACATATAAGGTGTTTTACGCATTTACATATTAAGAAGGGTTAAAGTGCATTAATACATAAGATGGGGCTTTTTGGATACTTTTCCTTTATTTAATATAATGGTTTGTTTATGTCAAACGTTTATACTGATACCTCCGCTAAGCAAAAAGGACCTGATCCAATTGTATAGACCCAGTTTCATTCATGCCACCCTACCCTAAAGCCATAGAACACATTGGTCCGACAGGGGCACTAAAGTGCGAATATGGTGTATCGAAAAGGTATCCTTATCATTGTACCTGTTAAGTTGTGGATCATAATTTAATGCCCTGATGATTATAGGGATAGATAATTATTACCCTATCCAATATCAAAATTTCATTAAGGGTAGCTTAAGAATTTCATACTTGTAAAATTCAATTATCTTAATTTCTTATATACTAGTTGAAAAGCACATGCTCTGCGCGAGTGTATTAAGCATGTTAACAAAAAAAATAAAAGTAAAAAAGGAAAAAAAAAGAAAAAAAAGTTTTTTAAGGAGAAAAACGTTTCGAGTTTTGAGAGTCTTAATAGTACCATATAAAACTTATTCTCACTTTATTTATTTGTATATATATATTAAAGATAAAGGAATGCCAACTTGGGGTTTGTTAAAGAGGTTAAAGAAAAACATATAAAATTAGGTAGTGTGTAATTTTTTTCTTCTAAATTTTTTTTTCATTATAGTAAATCTTTTATATGGTTATAAGTAAACGTAACTCTTATATTAACAGCTAATACACTATAAATTTTGTGCATTAGTTTTTTTGCTTATATTCTTCTCATGTTTTTATTTGCTCTTGAAAGCATTATAATTTATAATTCAAACCAGTTGCAACCCTTTAGCAATATATTGGTACTAGTACTCTAATTCTTTAACATCCCATCACATCAAAATCATTTTAATATAAAATATTATAATATATGAATTTAACTAACCTTAAAATAACGTACACCATATCAATCACTTTTTTTTTTTTTCATATTCTATCAAAAATAACTCGGAATAAAATTTCATCAAAAAACTTGTGTGAACGCCTTTTGCCCCTTGTATGGATATGATCTGTTGGGTAGTGAAGTGGGGAAGGGATCTTTTTTTATTTTTCTTCCTGTCATACATGCTCAGCACTAGAATATTACCCCTCCTTTTTCTTTTGTTTTCTTTTGTTTTTTTCTTCTTCTTTTTTTAATTTTACTGTCCTTGGTGCAAAATTTTTTCTGTCTTGAAGTCAAATTGAGATTTGGTAGGACAAAAATTTAGCACACGAATTTTCCTCGAGCGACAACTCATGCCATGGCATCTAGGATTAATCTTTCCTACAAAAGCTTAGGTATGATAAAAGAAAGAAAGTCAAAATAAAGGACTGAGGAAAACTATGAATATGGCTTGAAGGGATTAGGCTAACAAATTGCTTTTTCAGTTTGTAGCATTGCACCTCTTTCTCTATAGTAGAATAGACTATAGAGAGTATCAATGATATTTTATAGAAAAATTACATGTCTATGGCACTAGTACATTATGACCACAAGTTAAGTTAAGGATGTTTAAACATGTTTTTGCAAAAATTCCTAAAAGTTTATAACCAAATAATTAATATGGGTTTTACACTAGGGGGAAAAAAGCTCAAACCCAATATGGGTCCTTTACTATAAATAATTTTGGTTGTATTATTTTTAGGGAACCTTTACTTTTGAACATCAGATCATATTATAATTACATTAGAAATATATATATATATATATATATATACATACAAATTTAATTGATATTTGATGGAAATATGTTGATTCACAATTACCTAATACTTGTTACTTTAAAGACAACGATACAATTTGTTCAACAAACTACAATGCCTCCCATGAATCTTTCTATAATAAGATATACACAAAAGGTACATGTTCCTAAAAATTGAATATGGTTAGAATCTCAAAATAAATAAAAAAGTATCCAAATTGTTAAAATTTGGTTGATATAAATTCAACGGTTTAAACATAAGGCTACCCTATGGCTTTTATATTTACATTTTCACAAGAAAAAAAATTTTTGGTAAAGTAAGTTATAATCATTGTTAGAATCAATTTTAATTAAAACATTACCTTATATAAAAGTTTTATATTATAATATTTTTTTTTACTGTAATATATATAAATTTTTTATTGTTTAACTTAAAAACTTATTTTGCTGAATACTAGAATAATCATGTCAAACAAAGGAGAAAGAATTAGATGTTTTTTGGTATCCATCCACAAAATTCTCCAATTTCATAAATTAACCCCAAAACTTCACCAATCCCTCAAATATCTTTATCAAAGTTGGCAACTTGCACTGGCAGCGGAGCAGGTGCAGCGATCAGCCATCAATCATGATCATGCTCTCCAGATAAAATTTTAAGAGGAAGTAAAGAATGACTTTCCCATGCTCTCTCTGACTCTCTCTCTCTCTCTCTCTCTCTCTCATTATATTTTGTGAGTTTTTGTAGACCATGTAGATGTAGATTATACGGCACAACTCTCATTATATTTTGTGGTTTTTGTAGACTATATGTAGATGTAGATCACAGGCCACAACACTTTTGCTGCCGCAAAAGTCCAGGCGATATGATTATGCAGGCTCCCCTGCATGACACGTAGCTATATAGCAGCCTACATTAGCCCCCCTCTCTCTCCAACACATTTTCTCTCACTAACCAAAAGTTTGACAAATCATATAGAAGCTGCATCGCTTGCTTCCTATGGCCTATAATTTTCAATTGGTCCCTTTTCTTTTCTTTCTTTTTGGCTCTTGTCCCCAGCAAGGAAAGTGACACTTGTCATATCGAAGCCCATTTAGGGACGCCCCTTATTATCTCTCCTTTCATCAATGGTCTCCAAAGTTGATGCCCGATAGTGTCTCATTGTCTGCCCTGAGATGCAATTGGAAATTCTTCATGGGGTCTAACTGGTTTCAAAATTACTTTTTATTATAACATGGAAAATCATGACTATATATGTTTTTGTGTCTGTCCTTTTTTCACTTGATGATTTGATTTAGGACAATTAGGAGAAGGTTTAAGTTTAAGCTCAAGTGGGATTGGCCTAATTAATTGGCCTTCCATTAGTTTTGGTAAAGCTGTCATGTGGTCCTTGAACATGCTAAAAAAAAAAGTTGAAATTGAGGGTAAAAGATTAAAAACCAAAATTAAAAAAAAAAAAAAATTAAGGGTACAATTTAGGGTTGGTTGTTGTGGTCTAAATTGCTTTCCTTTGCTCAATTTTGAAAGTACATATTGAATTAGGCTCTTTTTTGCTTTTGGGCCTTTTTTTTTTTTGCTTTTGGTCTCAAACACTCTTTAGCTTTAACCGCAGTTTACCATCAGTACTGGTGATTTCATGTTAGTGATTGATAACACATTACTTTAATTCAATTTGTTCGTAATAGTGCCGATTCCACCAAAGAGTATGAAAAATGCCATCCTTTACTGTTTTGTTTTGAATTGTTATATTTGTATTAGATTTTATCTATTTTTCATCCTTTTGATTTTGACGTAATTTTGATCAGAATTAACATTTATAAACAAACACTATTGCTAAAATACATGTGGTATAAATACAACTTTTTTACATGCACAATGTACACATTTTGTTAATCTTTCTCTCTCTCTCATAAAATGTCCTACCTATAGCGTTTTATTGCTTTATTTTAAAGATGTGCTTGGCAACTCCGATCTAAGTACATAGTTAGAACTGCTACAGTATAAAACTCTTATATACTACAGTATAAAATAAAAATACACTATAGTGTAAAGCTCTCACATGCTACAATAAAGTCATTACAACTTTTTAGTTTTAACTGTGTTGTCAAACATACTTTAAATAATTAGATTTGCATTAAATTCTATTAGTTGTGTATATATTATTTTATTACGATGTGATTTTGATTAGAACTCTTTTTATCCCTTGTAAGAACTCCCTTGCATAATTTTATTTATCTTGGTAAAAGATTTTTTTCTCTTGGGCAAGGATATCCATGGAGAAGATTTGGAGAAGTAGAGTCCTCACGTCTTGTCCCCTTAAGCATAGAGGTCTGCTCAACCTAGGGTCATTCTTGTTCGTCAAGTTTTGTCAATGAGAAACATATATATGTCCCTTGCATATACAATATCACATCTAACGATTTGGAATTCCACCCATTTCTCTCCTTCAAATTACTGTGATTGTTTGTCAGTTTGTGAAAACTTTTAGCTATGGCATGTTTGTATATTGTTTAAATCAATGCAAGATTTACTCTCCATTAGTAAACTGAATTGCTAAAAACCTTCCACTCTTTTAGGATGGAGCCAAAAAAAAAAGTCAAAAGAACAGGAGTGTATGTTAAAAAGTTTCATCAATTTTCATATACAAGTCAAGTGAAATATTTCGCGTATTATGAGATGAGGCATAAATTTTCAAAATACAAAAAGTAAAAAAATTACAATTTTCATAAAATTTCACACAGAAAGTTAAAAAATGAAAACGAATAGGATAAATATCTCCTTTCGGTTATAAAATTGAATGACTTTTTTTCGTATGAAATAATCGAGATGAATGACTATTTTTACCATAAAATGAAATCTTACCGCCATCGGCCTTTATTGCTTTGCTAGATATTTTTATTGATCAATGATAATAATGCTATTCATTTTTTTTCATTTGTCATACACAATGCAATAATCTTAATTTTGTTAATAATTTTCAATTTTAAAATTGGATTCGAATAGATAAAAAAAATAATAATAATAATTGTTTGCACTCACAAAAGATAAAAAAAATTATACCTAAAATTTAAAAATAAACTAAGAAGATTTTGCATCATTTTTAGACATTGATATATCATTGAATTAGTATCGTATCGTATATCATAATAAAATGTAAAACATTATAGGTGGTGCATCTCTTTGTCTTCATATATGAAATATAATTTGGGAAATAAAATCAATCCGTATTTTATTTTATTTTTTTTCAGTACATGGTT
>CAMOHE010025899.1:0-16919 GCA_946598075.1 Artocarpus hirsutus | reverse complement strand
TTTGTTATATGGATGCTGCACAACCATGTTAGGCTCACATTATAAACTGCCACAACATAATTTTATCAATAACAGTACTCTTGTTGCCTTTTTTTTTTTTTTTTTTGATGTGGCGGTTCTAAAGTTCTTTGATGCATGCTTGCCATAGTCGAGATTGCTTGCTTTTGATCTTTAGTGGGATGATTTAAATTGCTGTCTAGTGTTTGTGCGGACCCATTTTCAGCAATGGGCCTTTTGACGCTTTCCCTGAGTCAACCATTCTCGTCAAACAGGATCGTTAGATACATACATATATACATATATATATATATATATATATATATTTAGTCGTTGATGTTCTCGTTATAGTATGCATTCTTGAAATGAAAGAGTGTTTGGGAATCTTGGTTAGAACCATTGTTGTGATTACCAAATAGTGTAAAACTTTCACATGCTACTGTAAAAAGAAAAAAGTTGTTACATTGTAAAATTTTTCATGCTATAGTGTTTTGAACCACTATAATGGTTCTAACTACACTTTCTAGACTTTTCATAAAAACTGCTTACCAAACATGAAGTGTTTGGCTAGTCGTGGGAACAATTGGTGGGAACCGTTTTTACTGTAGCATGTGAAAGCTTTACATTGTAGCAACTTTTTTTTTCTTTTTACCTGTAGCATGTGAGAGCTTTATATTGTTCATAACTAAGTTTGTGGTGTGAACCACCTTTAGCCAAACAGTCTTGAAAGCGTCTAATAAGATTGAGAAAGTTATAGACATGACTGAATTTCTTAATGTACTTTTAGAATTTGCAACCTTTAGAAAAATTGTTTGGTGTGGGGGCTCCTATTGTCATTTTGGTGGTTATGGTGGTTCACTGCTGAGCACTTAGGCCAGGCTATCCACCATGTATAACCCTGTCTGCATAGCGTTGTGCACGGATTCATGTTCAACAATCTCGGGGGGCATGGTATTCAGAAAGTGTTGCGTTTCACTTTGCTTGTGATCGCTTAGGAGCCCCCCCCTTCAGGTATTTCTCAATTCGTCAACCGCACAACCTAGCATGGCATAGTGCTTCCGATAGGAACAATCTCGAACGAATATTTTCTTCTTTCTTTCTTTTTTTCCCCTGTAAGTACCATCAACGTGGCTAATTAAGGGGAAAAAAATGAGAGTAAGGCCAACGGATTCGACTTATTCATTTTATTCTCGCCTCTTTGGAACAATTTATTGTGCTGCTCCATATTTTTTCCAAAATTTGCTTGTCCTCCGTTCTCCGGAGAGAATAATATGCTCACCGGTGCTAGCCTATCGGCACAAATCACCGAATCGTGAATATGGTGAATTCGTAATATTTTTTAAACGTAACCTTTTTCCTCACGTGGTACTGGTCCCAGGAGAAAGAAACATGGCCCCGTTTGGTACTTTTGAAAATTTTTAGAAATATTTTTATATATTTTTTGAAAAAATTTTAAATACACTTCCAGTATAATTTAAAAAAAAAAATTATTTTTATCTATTTTAAAAACGTTATCAAACAGTTAGTTGGTTTTTTAAGAACATTTTGGCCGTCAGTTACTAGCTTTAACTATTCATTAGTAAAAAAAAAGAAGGAAAAATCTTAATCTATTACAGGATAAGGATCAGCAAATAATAATGACAATAACTACACTAACGAGTGACGCTTGAGTATTCTTTACAACAATAAACAAAGTAAAAAGTTTATTTTCTGTTCAATTTGAAATGGAATAGATAGGACGTCGGTTAGTTTTGCCTCCTGTTGGTCCTTCCGGAACAAAACAAGATGAATTTCTGAATTCCACTGGCTGAAGTTGCAAAAAAAAAAAATCCTATGAACTCAAAACTACGACGAGGATATTCCCTCATGGTCTCGTACAGGTTCTGAAGGAAAAAAAAAAAAAAAATATATATATATATATATCCTGCAAGCCTGTTAAATTTTAGTACAACTGATTGCAAAAGAGCTTTTCCGAGGACCAGAGGATGAGTAATAGATATTAGAAACCAAAAAGAAAAAACAAAAGAGAGAGATTTTATCTTTGACAAGAAAAGGCACTTTTATGAACTTCTATGGAACCCCAAAAAATGGGCCCAAAGACCCGAAGAAGGGACCGTACATAAAGTTTCCTGGTCTAACGACGGTCATTCACAATCATAATGGTCAAACGGAAATGCCCTAATGGCAAGTTTGTTAATTAACTTGTCGTAGTAATCTGCCTATGTGGCCCATGAAATATAGCCGTTGGAAGAAAAAAACGACTGCAAAATGAAGACCGAGAGTATTCAACCTATACCGTTACGAATGTAAGAAAAAAACGAAACGAAAAAGAAGAAAAAACTAGCCGTTGGAATAAACGAAGATGAAGACTCTGACCCCATATGCCTCCTGACTTTGTGTCCGAACCTGCATCTCTCCCAAAAAAAAAAAAAAAAAGAGAAAACAATTCCTTTTCTTTGTAATTTCTCACCATGAAAATGAATATCTTCACATGATTTTCTTTCTTTATCAGCTCACACCTGCGTCTCTATCTCTCTCACTTTTCCATATTCCATTTCTTCCTTCTTCTACTTTTTCATATTTAGCTTACCTTTCATAGTTCGCCTCCATACCTTCTCTTAAAAATCAGATAGTTTGAAGTAGTACACAAAAAAGGAACAAAGGAGAAAAAAGGAGAGATTAAACCAAACTAACTCTCTTCTTCTTTTCTCCCCCCTTTCTTTTGCTCTTTTTTTTTTCTCTTTCATTTTGTTGTGAAGAAACAAACCCCTTTAATGTTCATGGGAAATAAGTGCTACAAGTTTCTCAGATTGTTTAGTAATTTGTTCATACATGCCTTATTGTTTGCTCAGCTTGTGGTTGTTGTCTCAGGCCAGTCATGGGACGGGATAATTGTCACACAAGCCGATTACCAAGCGCTACAAGCTGTGAAACACTACCTCATTGATCCAAAAGGAGTTCTTCGCAGCTGGAATGACAGCGGATATGGGGCTTGTTCAGGCGGATGGGCAGGGATAAAATGTGTGAAGGGACAAGTTATTGCTATTCAGCTCCCGTGGAAGGGACTGGGAGGCCGAATCTCGGAGAAGATCGGGCAGCTCCAAGCTCTTCGGAAAATTAGTCTTCACGACAATTTTCTTGCAGGCAATGTACCTTGGTCTCTTGGGTTCCTTACCAATCTAAGAGGAGTTTACCTCTTCAACAACCGGCTTTCGGGCTCTATCCCTCCTTCAATTGGTAACTGCCCTTTGCTTCAAACTCTTGATTTAAGCAATAACTCACTTAGTGGTGCTATTCCTCCCAGTCTTGCAAACTCCACTAAGTTGTTTAGAGTCAATTTGAGTTACAATTCCATCTCTGGCTCTATCCCAAGTGGTCTCACAAAGCGCCGTTCTCTTACTATCCTTGCTTTACAACACAACAAGCTCTCTGGTCCTCTTCCTAGTACTTGGGCTAGTGGTACAGGAAACCAAAGTTACCAACTTAAAATTTTGACACTAGATCACAATAACATCTCGGGAACTATCCCGATTTCGTTGAGCAAATTGGGCCTGCTTGAACAGATTTCTCTTAGTAATAACCAGATTTCTGGAACCATACCAAACGAGTTTGGGACAATGTCAAGGCTCCAAAAACTAGACCTATCCAACAATGGTGTGAATGGAAGTTTGCCAAAAAGTTTCCCAAACCTCTCCTCCTTAGTTTTGTTGAATCTTGGCGGAAACCACCTCAATAACCATATCCCTCAATCCTTAAACAGATTGCGGAACCTTTCAGTACTGATTCTAAAGGATAATCAATTCACTGGTCCAATTCCAGAAACCGTTGGCAACATCTCTGGAATCAACCAACTTGATCTATCTGGAAACAATTTCAGTGGAGAAATCCCAGCTTCACTTGCCAGTTTAGCCAATCTCACTTCTTTCAATGTCTCATACAACAACCTTTCCGGGGCTGTCCCATCTCTCCTCTCAAAAAAGTTCAATTCAAGCTCTTTTGTGGGAAATCTTCAGCTATGTGGTTATAGTAGCTCAGCCAGTTGTCCTTCTCCTTCTCCCCCGCCTCAGATCCTTCCATCTGAACCACCAGAATCTCCGAAGAAGAAGCATCACCACAAGCTAAGTACTAAGGACATTCTTCTCATAGCAGCCGGAGCACTCATGGTGGTTCTTCTACTACTTTGCTGCTTTTTGCTTTGTTGCTTCCTAAGAAAAAGGGCTGCTTCAAGTGGAAAAAGCAGTAAAACTTCCAAGCTGGCTTCAGCTGGTGGTGGCTCCGAGAAGGCAATTTCTGCAGGCACAGAAGTCCAATCAGGCGGTGAAGCCGGAGGAAAGCTTGTCCACTTTGATGGGCCATTCGTGTTCACCGCTGATGATCTGTTGTGTGCAACGGCAGAGATTATGGGGAAGAGTACCTACGGGACATCATACAAGGCGACATTGGAGGACGGTAACCAAGTTGCGGTGAAGAGGCTGAGAGAAAAGACTACCAAGGGCCAGAAAGAGTTTGAATCCGAGGTTGCTGCGCTTGGAAAAATCCGACATCCGAATCTCCTTGCCCTTAGAGCCTATTACTTGGGACCTAAGGGAGAGAAGCTTCTAGTTTTCGACTACATGCCCAAGGGAAGTCTTGCTTCCTTTCTTCATGGTAAGTAAATTCAACCATTTCAGCGTACTTTTTATACACTGAATCCCGTTTAAAAAGAATGCATAGCTTTGATTTGGACATTGAAATATTTTATTAGTTGCCTATACATATATTAAGCAACAAAACCAGTTCTGGGATTTGGAAATTCAATCGGTTCATTAATTTTCTACACCTAAATTCTGTTGAAAATTTCATAGTATGGCAACGGATCTAGGTTTTGACTATAGTTAATCTACATACTTTGCAGTTTTTAGTTTGCGTCGATGCTAACCGTCATGTGAATTCTGATTTTTACCACGCAGCTCGGGGGCCAGAGACCGTAATTGATTGGCCAACAAGGATGAACATAGCCATGGGCGTGACACGTGGACTCCTCTACCTCCACACCCAAGAGAACACGGTCCACGGAAATCTAACATCAAGCAACATACTACTAGACGAGCAGAACAATGCCCACATTGCAGACACGGGCCTTTCCAGGCTCATGACCAGCGCAGCCAACACCAATGTCATTGCCACCGCTGGGTCCCTCGGCTACAATGCACCTGAGCTCACCAAGACCAAGAAGGCCAACAACAAAACTGACGTCTACAGCCTCGGAGTCATCATATTGGAGCTCCTAACGGGAAAATCCCCGGGGGAGCCTATGAATGGCATGGACTTGCCTCAGTGGGTGGCTTCCATTGTGAAAGAAGAGTGGACAAATGAAGTCTTCGATTTGGAATTAGTGAGGGATGCGCCAAGCATTGGTGATGAGTTGCTCAACACATTGAAGTTGGCTTTGCATTGTGTTGATCCCTCACCAGAAGCAAGACCCGAAGTTCAGCAAGTTCTGAATCAGCTAGAGGAGATTAAGCCAGAGGTTGCTGCTTCTGCTGCTAGTTCTGCTGAGGAAGCAACCAAAGAGCCACCACCACCAAATGAATAGAAGATTTTGGGTAAATTATAAAACGAAGAAAAAGAAATTGTATTGGTTTATTTGTGGTAGTCTTTAAAGTTCCTTGATTCTTATTTGTTTGGTATTATATGTATATATAGCAATTTCATTCATGTAAGCTAAAAGAAAGCATTAATCATTCTTTTTGTGGGGGGAGGTCAATAATGTTGTATTTCAATTTGTATCTCTGTTTAAAAAGACAAAAAATATTAGCCTTGTTATTGAATTTATATATGTTATGACAATTGTTTACTTTTAACTTGTTTACATGAGGCAGGGCCTGGCAGGCTTTTTCAAAAATTTTATATAAATTAGAGTTAATAAATTGGAAAAAGTCAAAAATTGAAAAAATTACATAGCAAACATTGAAAAACATTTCTAGATTTTTCCTACTTCTTAAAAATCCATTTATTTATTTATTTTATAAATAAATAAAGGATATGTTTATCAAAAATGTTATTTGAAGTATGCTAATTAGCCCTTTTATTATTATTTTTCATTTCTAGATTTTTCCTACTTCTTAAAAATCCATTTATTTATTTATTTTATAAATAAATAAAGGATATGTTTATCAAAAATGTTATTTGAAGTATGCTAATTAGCCCTTTTATTATTATTTTTTAAGAGAAAGGAGTCATTATTTTCTTGTGAAAAAGAGTGGTTTGATGTTAAAAAAAATGTTTCAATATTCAAAAAACATTTGAAGAGTGATTTTCAAAAAAAAAAAAAAAATGAAGAGTGCTCCACTTTTATTGGCTGATTTATGCTTTGATATTCTGATTTCAATGCATAACTAGAGCATTTATATAAGTTATCTTATTTTTTTTAAACAAAATTAATCTAATCATGCCTAAAAAATAGGATATTGTTATTATAAGTTTCAAGAAGTGGGATCTAAACATGTGGGGGCCGTAAACAATTGCTTAAGTTGCCTAGGGGTTGAGCCTCATATGAAAAATATCACATCACGTGCATCTGTTTACAACTCTGTTTGTCAAATCCTTTTCTAGTTCCAAAAAGTTTTCTAAAAATGAAAGGCATAAATATTTTTGCAGCAATTATCGTGAATATTTGTCCTCATAATTTGTTAAATGAAAAATTAAAGGAAAGAAAGTAAATGAAGCCAAAAAAAAAAAAATATTTAGCAAGGAGTTCCAGCAAAAAATAATAAAAAAGTGAAAAGCAAACTAAGAGAGAGAGAATGGGAAATAATGAAAAACTAAAAAAATATTTAGGACCATTTTTGAAGGAGCAATTTCACATTTAGTGAACATTGTAGCTCCCTTCTTTTTTGAGTTTCAGCTTGTTGAATTTGGTTTAATTTTATTCTCTTATATAGTGGTGTTTATAGAATTTGCAAATTCATTCCCTCTAATATAATTCGAGAAATTAGATTGGATTGGGATGATTCTAGATTGGTAACAAATTGGGAATTTTCAATTCAAATGTGGTAGAATATCTCTCACTTTGTATAATCCACAAATGGAATTATTAATATCTCCTTCTCTTGTGAGCTTTAGGTTTGTCCTTTTGTCTTCCCCTTCTTAGGGCCAAGTCTAACGTTGCCTACTAGCCGTCGAACTCCTGACCTTTCAGACAATGGCCAGGGTGTGGAGGTTGATCCTGTTGCTGAAGGGTGTGGTTTGTTGACATTTTGTGGTGGAGATTCAACATGGCGTTGGTGTATCCAATCACTCGTTTGGCAGTCCCCTATGGGTGTATGGACAGATGAACTAGTGGTGACATAATTTTAGAGTCGAGGTCTCCTTGTCATTATAGATTTGTTGTTGGTTTATGCTTGGCATGGGGTACTTGGTGTTGGAGAAGAATGCTCATAGGCCTTCATCCATGTGAGGCGTGGAAGCTTTCTGGGAGGCCCGTGGCATTGGGAGATTCAATGTCTATTTGGGGGTCTCTTGTGCTTTGTGCTGTGGTGGTCGGCTTGCTATTAGCGGCCCTCTTTGTTGGTGGAGGATGTTTGTGTTTTTTCAGGTGCATTTCTTTTCTTTTAATAATGGTGTTGATGCTTTTGCCTTGTTCGTATTGTATTTTATTGTTTCATTGTGAATTTAGATTCGTAATAATGGAAGAGGTTTCCTCAACTTTTAGTTTAGATTATCTCTTTGTCGTAGTGACAGTGACCTTTGTAGTTTAGGTTTCTTAGTCTCAGTAAATCAGAGATTTTTATCAATTGTGGAGGATTTGTTGAAACAACCATATGTATGCTTGATTGCCTCTTTAGCATTCCATTGTCAGAATTTGGTGCACAATTAACCCCCACGTACATTCTTTAGAATCTATTGTTAGGCCATTTAAGCTAAAATTAATGTGTGCATTTCTCTGATTTGGAAAACAAATTATTATATGTTTATATGCTAAGTTTAAGTCCAAACTCTTAATACCCCCTCATTCCCCACCCCTATGAAAACATGGTCTATTTTAATGCTATGTTGGAATAAACAAGCAAAAAATAGCACTTTCTAAATAGAACCAGTCCTTACAACTTAAGTTTTAATCCATGAATATGTATAATTCAATTTGCGAAACCGGATTTTTTTGGATTGAATTGAATTGAGTTAGGGGACTCATGGATTGATAATGGTTGGGATTTTTTATCCAAAATAACAAGTTGGATTGCATACCCTTAATCCCTATAGTTCAATTCATAAACGCTCCTATTCTAATGCGTTAGATTAGGTCGTTTGTAATTGCTTATGCTATTTTGATCGAATAAAATTCATTTCTCCCAAAATAAATAAACTATTTTCTTTCTTTTATTTTTTAAATTACTTTCTTTTCTCTTCTTATCAACTTTCATATTTCAAATTTATGCCGAATTCTTATTAATAGAAAATTTATGCATAATTCTTATTGATAGAAGTTTTTGATTAAAAAAAGGACCTAAACATGCATAAAGAAAAGCTAAAAAGAATAAGAAAAAGAGAAAGAATTTAAAATCTAAAATATGTTTAGGTTTTTTTCATGGTCATAATCAATCTTGACCCCAAAAAAAAATTGAGATACAATTAAAGATATGACCTATTTTTTTATGTTAAAAAATAAAACTTATAAATAAATGTATATTTATGGATGTGGTATAGTTTAAGATTGAGAGTATTTTTTCAATAACATACAAAACACGGGGCATAAAGATGAATTTTTGCTTAAGGCTGAAGTTGTCGTTTCCCTATCTACACGTCAACTACGCAATGCCGCCTTCTTGATTCCTCTCAAAACGACGACAACGTTTCCTTCGTCAAGCCAACAATAAAACGACAAAATATTCCCTCCTACGCTGACCTCACCGGACTCCGTAGATAATATCCCTCTCCCTCCCTTGCTCTCTCACCCTCTACTGTATGAGAGCAATAAGGCCGCCATGGACGACCTTCCTCTGCAGAAAATCGCAATCTCAGGACCAACCCTAGCCTCCATCATCCAACGCTTCTCATTCTCTCCTGGCGCCGTCGACGGTCTCCTCTTCGGTCACGTCACGCACATCGCCCCCTCAAACCTCTCCGACGACGTGCCCTCCTTAACTACCTGCGATTCTTCTTCCCCTCTCGTCGCCACCATCACCGGATTCATCTGCTCCGGCTCCATTAACAGCTTCTACGACTCCACCGGCCGAATTGACTCTCCCTCTCTGACGGGCCTCCTCGGCGATTCCGACGAAGAACATCGCAAAACCCTAATCGGTTGGTTCTCCGGCCGCCGGAAAACTTCTCTCCGCCCTTCCCTCAGAGAATTCTCCGTCACGGCCTCTCTCTCCTCGAGAAATGATCTCTCTTTCCCCGTCAAGAACGCTCCAGTCGTCACCAGTCTCTCGCCATGCGTCTTCCTCCTCCTCGGTTCTCCGGCGCAGGACCAAGCGATTCACACGCACGAGTATCGCGCGCACCAGTTCCGTTCTTCGACGAAGTCGTTCGAGCCGAAATCGATCGACATTGTCAATATCGGACCTGCATTTCGCGGACATTACGGATCTTTCAGCCCTAACTCTCCGTTTCCACATTTTCCTTGTGATTTAAGGACGTCACCGATGAGCGAGGACCGGAAGGACGAGGGTTTCAGTCGGATGAAGCAGGTGTCGAAGGTTCAGAAGGAATTGGACTTCTGCGCCGAGGGTTTGGAGGTTGGGAATTTGCGGAGGCTGATGGGAATGGAGGCTGTGAATTACACTGCTGGAGTGGAAGATTTGTACGAGAAGATGCTCGCGAAGATTGAGAATTTGGCAAGACTCGTGGAGAAGAGTTCTGCCAAGGTTCTTGAGCAGGTGAGCTACCTTAACAGCCATGGAACATGTGAAAATGCATCAATTTTTGGGAGACTTTTTGTTGAATCTGATGTTTTTCTTAAGGATACATTTACATGCTCAATTGCAGGTTTGGCTTTATTTTATTTTTTATCGAAGTATATCTTCTTTCGCTAATCTTCTTTCGCTATGACTTTCATATGGAATTTTCTCCTGGCTACATTTATTTTTATTTTGACTGTATACTTCTGTTGTATGTAACTTCTTTTGTTTTCTTATTTCTTTTTAATTGCAAGTATAACTCTTGCATTTGTTCCTTGCGAATGGAGAAATGTGTGTTTTGTTGTTAATAAAATAAAATTCTTGTTTGTCTGCAAAATTTAGCAGGAAAATCATAATAGAAAGTTAAAGTACAAAGTTGCCAGATCTGCGGGGTTGGAATAGGGGCGTAAATTTTAATTGTGGTCTTTGTTTTTCTGATATCAGGTAATTTCTTTTCTTTAATTTTTTACTTTAATTTATCTGCTTTTTTTTGAATGAAACAATCAGCCATGATTGGTTAAGCTTCTGTCAATTTAGATTACAGCCATGCTATGATATGATTAACATTTTGTGATTATCTGCGACTGAAAATGATCGAATGGTGGACAATATATGATTATCTGTGACTGAAAATGACCCTATGCTTGATTAAATAAAAGGCTTGGAGTTGGAGAAATGCATTTAAGTGGTGTTGATTAAGTTTGAATTTGAAATTATCATCTCTGAATATTATACTTTATAAACGATTCATGGTTATTCTTTTTGGCATTCCCTATGCTTGATTCGAAGAAAGGATTGGAAAAATGCCTTTAAGTGGTGTTGATTTAGTTTGAATTTGAGATTATCATCTTTGAACATTATACTTTATAAACGATTCATGGTTATTCTTTTCAGCATGCCCTATGCTTGATTCAAAGAAAGGATTGGAGAAATGCATTTAAGTGGTGTTGATTAAGTTTGAATCTGAATCCTATCACTTAAACATAAGACTAATGTACCTTGTTCATTTTTTTAGCAGCTAATGGCATCTGTATTTGAACAATTTTCTTTAATCATTTAAAGATATAATGGTGGCAATTGACAATTGTCACATAGTTTTATGAGGCCCTAGAAGGGAGGGGACGTGTCCAGGATACTCTTCATTGTGATATCCATGTCTAGGCAAAGTCTCCCTAGCTTCATTTATCAATAAATGTAAAAAAAAGGAGCCCTAGCGTATTGGGTTGCTAGAATTTACATAATACTTTCAGGCTTGGTCATCACTTATTCTCGCATCGCAGTTTGAGGAGAGGGACAAACTTCCAAAATGCAACCATTTGCTTGTTCACCATTGTTGACGCCTGATTGTGTGGGTATGTATAAAATTATGAGTTGTGTCAGCATATTTGTTCTTCCATATGTATTTGTGGGAAGAGAAATGAAAAAAAAAAAAAAATTCACAGGAAGTTGAAAAGGCCGTTCTTTAAGCAATACGTTATGTTCTAGGATTTGCTTGTGAATATCAGCAATCCTTTTGGAATATGGCAATAAGTCTTCCTACTTGTATGGATAACTATATCCACATATGGGAACGTTTATCACCACAACAAAGTTGATAGACTCGAGCATAAATTCAACTAAGCTAGAAATAGAGCAATAAGAATTTACGGAATTAGATCGATCACTTTTATTGAATTCTCAAGTTACTGATATAGAAACAAACAGATAGGTGGTTTTGGGGGAGAACCACTGCACTCCTAAAGAAGAAAAGAGAAATTCTTTCAGCAAAATGATCGATAATGCTTTCACACTTCAGCCATGACTTATTCCTGTTCTTCTCTAACTGCCTAACCGAATACTCCCTCACGCCCATTCCAAATTTATGGGATCAACTCCCACGTCACCACTTCCCCTCCCAACCTGTCACTCTGCCATCTCGGCTGACCTGCCATTGTCCTCCTTGGAACTTTCTTCGTTGGACCTACAGCATCCTTTTGGCTGGCCATGCTAATTTCCAACTCAGCTGCTTCCTTGGCACTTCCCACTGGACCTGCTTCGGTATTATTCTTTTGGGCCCGATGCACATATGTAAAAAGTAATGGCGGCCTAGCAGGCCCATCAGAAGTACCAAACGTCTCCACCCTGTGTTTATTGTGTTGCTTAGTCTTATGAGTCTTAGTATAGGAACCTAAGAGGAGTATTCAACATTCTCTTGATCTTTTTTACATCTTTTAATGAAAACAGTCTCTGTACATCTCTTGTTTCCAGTCCTGTGGTCTTATTTTCTCATGTTACCCTATAACAAAAGCGGTGTACTTCAGTTTCATGGTTTTTCTCATGTTACCCTATAACAAGTACGCTGTGCTTCAGTTTCATGTTTTGTCAATATATATTCCACTTCTTCATCTCGTTTTATGTTGTTTACATTTTGGTGTTGCATACCCAATGCAATACACAACATTCTTTCCCTGAATTTTCTTCGCCCCACTTGTTCGGATTTTCACTCTTTCCTGTTTTTCTCTGTTTCTTGCACGGCTCCCACGCCATTTTTTTTTTTTCTTCCCTTGCTTTTTTTAGTCTTGTAATACTACTACTATAGAATTTATGCCTTTTGTTTTAAAGTAGATCTTCTTCAGCTTCTTCCAGGGGGATCGTATTCTATTACTTTGCTTCTTATAGTATTGTTTGAGCTTTTCCTGCTTGCACTCCAGCAGTTGCATGTCACGAGGATGGTACTTTCCAATTTGCCACTACAGCATGTAACTATTATTGAATAGTTCTAATACCAATCCAATATTGAACTAGGAAATTCAGCTGTGAAGTTAGTTAACCATGCTTTCAGAGTATATCAGTCACCTTAAAGAATGATTGGTTTGCCAGAATATCTTAATTTGCTAGAACCATGTGTAATTATTAGTACGTTTCCTCTTCATACCCTGTTATGCTAGATTTTGCCTTCCAAAATTGGAAATTTATCCTTGAAATTACTGCTTTCTTTGTCTCACTTTTTTGTTTTCTTTTTCTCCCTTGAATCACTGAATGCAGACAAGTCGGTTCTGATCTTGTTGTTGCCAAGTTAAAACATCCGGGAGTCATGGCATTGCTCCGGTAGCAGTTGGGCACTTGGCATATTTCTGGGGAATATTACTGGGGGGAACCGTAGATCCTTCGTTTCTATTCAAAGCTGATCTGAATATTTTGTATTTGTTAATCTTGAAGGTACGGACGGCTTGATGCTGCCTCCTTCCAAGTGTACGGTGGAGTTCCTATATCACCAGTCCCCGCTTTTGCTATTTTTCTTTTTCTTCAGAAACTACTATTGTAAAACGGAAAAGGAAAAGGAAAGCATTGATGATCAACGTTTGTCCCGTCTTCCATTAACATTTACCAAACTGATGCCTTTTGTTTTCCTTGATATGTGTGTGTATTGGTTTTAATAGTTACATTTTCAATGGGTACTGTAATTATTAACTGTGTGAAATGAATCAGACAGTTATAATTAATGGGGTAGTTAGCAAAAGAAATTTATGATATTTAAAGAAATTGAATTCTTTTAAAATAAACCCTTATTAAAAATATACCATTAGAAACGTAACCATTGAATATATTGAATTCTTATCGAAACTAGAAATATAAAATTGAAAGATACTAAACTTTTTAAGGAAGAAGAGAATGAGAGATTTTTAGGGGCTGTTTAGCATTGTTTTTAAAATAGGTGAAAATATTTTTGTTTTGAAAAATGAGAATTTTTTGAGAATTATATTAAGAGTGTTTTTAAAATTTGTCTCAAAAAATGTGCAAAAACATTTTTAAAAATTTTAAAAATGAAACCAAACAGGGCTTCTAATGAATCAAGTTCATCAAATGGAGACGTGCTTACATATTTATAATGAATATTTTTCATACTATGTAATACCATGTACATGATAAAATTACTATTATTCACTATTGTAAGTTGTTTTTTACTTTGTTACATTTGTATAGTGAAAAATGTGGTGGATAGCTATAGATTTAGACTTTTGTCTGCCAAACTTAGACTTTTGTTTATAACACTCTTCCAAGTCCACCATTTATAATGCTTCATTAAAACCTTTGCTAGAAAAAACCAGTAGGATAAAAACCATAACGAACGGAAAAAGAGTACATTATTTTAGTATATGTGCTCCATGGTTCCTCATTATTAACCTTACTACGAAAATCCCGTGGGACAAAACCTTAGCAAGACAAAAAAAAGAGTATAGCTAGTTCAAGCTCCTCCCCTTAAGTTGCATTAGTTATTCCTAAGGACAAAAATGTGACACCTGTTATTTTAACAGATGTGATTTTGTAAAAACTTAATGTATAAAATATGACAATTTAAAATCTTTGTTGTATTTAAAATTACCATATTGCTCTTGAAAGTTTCATTTATTTACGAAAATGCCACTTTCACATTTTCTTGCCAAAAGTCTTCGGAGGAGACATGAAAAACTCCCCTCACCCACTCCCTTGTTCTTTCCCTCAATTTTCTTCTATGATTTGTTGCCTTGTCTCCTCCCCCTCAATTATTTGTTCTTTGTTAATTCAACTTTTTTATATCACTTCTCATATCTCTCACTTTTGCTCTCCTATGCACATCACTCTCTTCCTTTCTATTGAGATACAAACCAAAGAAAGGACTAAAGAAAAACTCAGCAAGTTCTCTCTATAGCCATAATTCCCAGCCATATTGAAGCCAGTTTTGAAGCCATTTCAAGCTTTCATTGAGCTATGATTTGAGGTTAGAATCTTGTGAAGAAATTTGATCTTTCAATTTTATGTTTTATGCTCAAAAGTATGTTCAAATTGATGCTCTTGAACTTGAGTTATCATAAGAAATCAACTATAAGCATGTTTTTCCTTTGGTTATAAATGAACTTTGAAATTGTGAGGATGGTATTTTTGATGTTTAGCGACAATTATATATCGTTTATGTATAGTTTTTATGTTTAGAAAGCTGTTAGAAAACCAAGTATTTGAGTAAAAGGCTTAGAATTTGGATTAAGGGCTCTCTATGAAGAATTCCCAAGTGAAAACCGACATGTCATTATCACAAAACTACATGTCGTTTTCCTTAGAATGACATGTCGTTTTTCCATACAGAAATTCAATAAAAAGAAGCTTTAGATAGGATTTGAACCTCCAACTAAGGAAAATGACATGTCTTTTTTCCAACCCCCAACCAAGAAATAAATTCAATAAAAAGAAGCTTTAGATAGGATTCGAACCTCCAACCTGAATTCGGATTAAGGGCTCTTTGTGAAGAATTCCCAAGTGAAAAACGACATGTCATTATCACAAAACTATATGTCGTTTTTCCCATAAACTACATGTCATTTTCCTTAAAATAACATGTCATTTTTTCATACAAAAATTCAATAAAAAGAAGCTTTAGATAAGATTTGAACCTCCAACCAAGGAAAATGACATGTCATTTTTCCAACCCCCAACCAAGAAATAAATTCAATAAAAAGAAGCTTTAGATAGGATTTGAACCTCCAACCTAAATTCGGATTAAGGGCTCTTTGTGAAGAATTCCCAAGTGAAAAACAACATGTCATTATCACAAAACTACATGTCATTTTTCCCATAAACTACATGTCGTTTTCCTTAAAATGACATGTCGTTTTTCCATACAGAAATTCAATAAAAGGAAGCTTTAGATAGGATTTGAACCTCCAACCAAGGAAAATGACATGTCGTTTTTTCAAACCCCCAACCAAGAAATAAATTCAATAAAAAGAAGCTTTAGATAGGATTCGAACCTCCAACCTTAGGTCAAGTAAAAAGGGGCCAGACCATTAGGATAAGGATAATTATTTGATAGTTAATGGTTCGGAAATAATAAATAGTTTTCTATATAGGTTGTAATTTCAAATAATTTTATAAATATCAAAATTTTTAATTATTTTAATTATAAATATTTTAAAATCGCATTATTTGTTTTAAAAATCTAATTTAATATATTTTGTACCAAAATAAAATTCATATATATTTTTATTTTATTGTCATTTTATAATTTACTAAAATTAAGTTAGAAAAGTGATATTCACAATTTTAGTACATTGATGATTATGGCACACTAATAAAAATAAATGATAAATTGAGATAATTAAAAATTAAAATTTAAGTTAAAGTATGGTTGTTTTATACGTTTTAGGATAACGGCGTATTTGGAGCTTACATGGTAGGGATTTTATTACTTATATTTTGTGAGGTTTTGGTAAATTAAAATTTGATTGTTTTACTATGCAAGATATGTATATGATATTTTGAATATATATGCTTGTATCATTATACGATGATGTAGAACTCGTCTTGTATTGTATAGCGAGGGAATATTATGATTTGACACCTTTTATAGTAGATTGAGAAGCATGGTTAGGAAAACAAACTCTATAAATAAAGAGTGATTATAGAGGAATGGTGAGACGTGAAGAAGGTGACGATTACGTCCTTGAGCACGAATACCCTAAAAGATAAAATAGGGGGAGGTGATGATGCTCCCTTGGTCGAAAGTCCCAGAATGTATTGTACAAGAATCGACTTGGTGAGGACTCAAGGCTTGATGTCTCCTCACTGGAACACCCTTCGAATGTTTGGAGGGTGGTCAAGCGCGCCCATTTGGGTTTCAATGAGTTGAGTGATATTCTATTTAACGTAGATACCTAGGAACAATAATAAATTGTAATATTTGTATATATGTATAAGTATGAAACTCGGTAATGATTAACTATGGTATCTATATTGGAAAAATAATACGCAGTGGAATTTTAAAAATTTTAAATCAGAGTATTTTTCAAAACACAAGTTTGACATGTTATATGTATAAATTAACCTGATCTTACTGACCTTGTATACGCCAAAAAGCTCCCGAAATCTGTGTAGAGAAGTAACGTTCCAGAAGAGCCTCAACCAACTGGTCTTCTTTGCTATTCTCTATCCACGATCGGAGTGAGTGTGGGCTCACACGTACAGCTCTTCCTCAAGGTGACTCTCCTTCCAACCAATTGAGAGAACCCAAAGCTAGTATTCGTGATTTGT
>CAMOHE010025898.1:0-10013 GCA_946598075.1 Artocarpus hirsutus | reverse complement strand
AGATTAAGAGATTGTTGAGAAGCTTGGAAGGTAGGGATTCTATTACTCATCTTTTGTAAGGTTTTTATGGAATTAAAATTAATTATTTTACCACAAGATATATGTATCTATGTTGAACTGCTATTATATGAGAATCACATATGAAACTATGACATGAACTTGCCCTGTATTGATTAGCGAGGAAACATAATGAATTAACATATGTTGTTATAAGTTGGAAAGCATGGTTAGGAAAATTGACTCAATAAATAATGATTAAACATTGAGTAATTGTGAGATGTGAAGAGGGCGACGGTTACATCATTGGGCACGATTACCCTAAAAGGTAAAATATGGGGAAGGTGATGACGCTTCCTTGGGTCAAAAGTCCCAGAACACACTGTACAGGAATCGACATGGTGAAGACTCGGGGCTTGATGTGCCCTCACCGGAATACCCTCGGAATGTTTGGAGGGTGGCCAAGCTCGCCTATTTGGGTTTCAATAAGTAGAGTGTTACTTTATTCAATGTGGATACCTAGGAATAATAATGAATTGTAATATTTGTATATCTGTATAAGTGTGAAACTTGGTAATGGTTAACTATGGTATCTACGAGATATGATCATAATAAACCTCATAATTTGGTATATGATGTAAATTAACTAACCATGCAGTTTTAATGTGGTAATGAATAAAACCTTAAAGTGAGTAATGATTTTCCTTACTGGGTATGTCGATGCTCATCCCTATTATATTTACATCTCTCAGGTGGAACTCAGTGTAACTTATCTAACGAGGAATAGGTAACAACACTGTTGATTTCATGTTGGAAGATCTTTGTTTAATTATAACTCGTCTAGATTATGTAAAATTCGTATTTCTTTTGTGATGGCTGCGTTCAATTATTTGGGAATTGTAGTATGGTGATGATGACTGCATTTTAAATATTTGGTGCTACACTAAAAACTATGGTTTGTATTTTAAATGTTTATTTTTATTTTTATTTTTATTTTTATTTAAAGACCCATGGGCACTGTTTAATGGATTTAAATAATATTGAATCAAAGTTTATTTTTATTTATTCAATACTGCTATCCCCTACATAGGGGCGTTACAAACATAAACCATACAAAGCTTTCTTTAATTTGAAAACATGATCTGGATGCTTATGATTTTCAAAACCAGGTGGTTGTGCTACATAGACTTCTTCTAAAATATATCCATTTAAGAATGTGCTTTTAACATCCATTTAATAAATAGTGAATCCCTAATAGCATACAAAAGCAAGTAACATTCTAATGGATTTTAGACAAGCAACCGGTGCAAAAGTTTCTTCAAAATCAATTCTTTCTTGTTGATTGAAATTTTGGGCCACTAGTCTAGCCTTGTTTCTTACAACAATACCTTGCTCATCTCTTTTATCTCTAAATACCCATTTAGTACCAATTATGGATTGAGAGCTAGGCTTAGGAATAAGTTCCCACAAGAGGCGTCCCACCATGCGACGCCTAATGGATAAGACCATCGGCGACGCCATACACGAGGAGGAATTCTTTGAGCAAGCTCAAAAAGAAACCTTTTTAGACTACTTTCGGTCATTTGTCAAGGTATGTTGAACCGGCACCCTAAGTTTTTTTTTTTTTGACTTGGAATATTTTCCCAATGTCTTCTTGACTGGCCACTTCTTCTCCTAGGCCTGCGCATATATGAAGATGATGGACTTTATTGCTGAGCGCACCTTCTGCCTTAAGCAGAGGAAGGCCGACAAGGAGAAGGACAAGGCAAAGAAAGCACTAGAAGCGAAGGATGTCAACCTCAACTAGGCAAAGGCTAATGCCACTAGGGCCAAAGATGAGGTGAGAAAGACCCGAGAGGAGGCCAATCAGGCACGAGTGAAGGCTAACTAGGCACGGGCTAATCTACAAGCCACCAGGGAGGAGCACGAGTGCTTCTTAAGGGAGGAGCTGCCTGACTAGTTAGCCCAAGCAATTGAGGACTTCAAGGCATCTGTAGAGTATGCGGACAACTACTACCTCAAGATAAAAGACTTGTAAGAGTACCTTTTAGAGAAGCACCCCGAGGCCTTGGACTGGTCCTTAGTGGTTGAGCTGAAGGTCGACGAGGAAGAGGAGTAGGTCAACCGGGACATGGTGGTGGACCTAGACACCGAGGATGGGAACGACAAGGATGGTAATGCTGGGGATGGGGCCTAGGCATAGATTTTGTGTTTTGTAATTATCTTCTGTCTGGGTTTAGGAGGTGCTTGGTTAATTGTACTTCCTAAAGACAATTAAATTTTATTTTATTTTTAATGAAATTTTAGTTTCATTTTCCAAAGTTCTGCACTCCTCGGAAATAAAACTTTTAATTTTATTTTTCCAAGTACAACGCTTCTCGGAAATGAAACCTTTACCTTTATTTTAATTTCAATGCTTCTCAGAAATAAACTTCTCGCAAAAGAAGTCTTTAATTTCATTTTTCCAAGTTCAATGTTTCTCGGAAATGAACTTCTCGGAAAGGAAATCTTTGATTTCATTTTTTTCAAGTTCACATTTCTTGGAAACGAACTTCATGGAAAGGAAATCTTTAATTGTATTTTTTCTGAGTTCAACCAAGCAGGGAAGACCCTATTTCTCGACTCGGGTTAACTACAACGGTGTGTAGTGCCCGATAGCCCCCTTACAAGTCTAATTATGGTTGGGAGTTAATTTCCTCGGAGTTATTGTTGTATCATGATGACTCTTGGCAAAGTCGTTTGCTTTGCGACAAACTAGTGGACTGGTGTTTCAAGTCCACTTATGGTTGGGATCATGCTGACCAGCCCCTTAGTTTGATTTTTTGGAAAGACCTTCCCTCTTCGAGAGTCACAGTTTGATCCCCCATATGGGAGTTAGGATGGCCTTCCCTCTTCAACCATTACGGCCTTTTCAGCGAGCATTGCTTAGAGGAATTCTTTAAAATAGACATTTTTGTTAGCATTTTTATACATTTTGGTTCTGCTTAGTAGACCTTATAATTTAAAAAGAATAAAGCCATAGGTCAAAAAAGGAGTTTTGGTTTTTTGCTAACAATAAAACTTCTTCAAGTGCTCAATATTCTAGGGGTGGCCGAGCACGTTCCCTTCCATGTTCGTTATCTTGTAGGTGATTGGCCGTATAATGCTGGTTACTTTGAACGGCCCATCCTATTTCGGTCCAAACGACCCAAGCTTGGGCTATTGAACAATAACCTTCTTGAGCACCAAGTCACCAACTTTAAAACTCCTCAGCTGAACTCGCTTATTGTAGTACCGAGCAACAACTTGGTTCTAAGCCGCGGTATGAATTGTCACCCGATCCTTCTTCCCCTCCAACAAGTCAAGCTCAAACATCATGAGTTCGGCATTTCATAGCTTATTATAATGTTTAATCCTAAAGCTTGGCAAGCCAACCTCTACTAGGATGACAGCTTCAACCTAATCAACAAGGGAGAATGAAGTCCCCCTGTGGCAGTCCAAGTCATTGTCTGGTATGCCTAGAGCAACTTTGAGAGTTCATCGATCCATGCACTTTTGAGGCCCTCTAGTTTTTTCTTCAAGTTGTTCTTGATTGTTATGTTAACCGCTTCAGCCTGCCTGTTGCTCTGAGGATAATAGCACTAGGAGAAAACCTTTTTGATGCTGAGTTGTTTGCACAGGCAGAGGAGACTTGATGATTCAAGTTGCTTGGTGTTGTTGGTAACTATAGTGTATGGAATTCCAAACTGACAAATGATGTTCTTCTAGATAAAGTTGGTGCACTTGGCCTCGATCATGTTGGTTTATGGTTTAACCTCTACCCAATTAGTGAGGTAGCTTATGACCACTATACAATACTTGAACTATGACCAGGCTTGGGGGAGAGGTTCGATTAGGTCAATAGCCCACTTAGTAAACGGTTAGGTGGATGTGACTGAGGTGAGTGGTTCGATGTGGTGTCTGATTGCCTGAGCAAACTGCTGACATTTGAGCCATTTTTGCACAAATTCTCTATAATCTTGCTCTATGGTCAACCAATAGTATCATTGACGGAGGCACTTTAGTGTTAGGGAACGCCCCTCTGAATGGTTGGCACACAGTCCCTTGTGGATTTTTTTCATAAGGTCTGAGCTTCTCTGGGTCCTACACATCTCAGACACGGGGTGGTGTAGCCATGTTTGTAAAGTTTTCTCCTGATCATCGAATACCGGGCTAAGCTGTTGCAGATACGCCGTGCCTATTCTTGGTGGCTGGGCAACTCAGTTGTGGTCAGGTATCGGATGATCAAGTCCATCCAAGTGCTATCTTGCTTTTCAGCTATACTAGCCACCTCTTTAACGATGCTTAGGTAATCTCTTGATCAGGGCTTATGTTAGTTCACTGTCGCCTAATCCCAAGGCCAGCCAAGCAAAGGCGTCAGCCTCAGAGTTCTTGAATCTTAGGATTTGGATGAAAGAGTAAGCTTTGAACAGCCCCAACAAGGCCAGACTCTCTCTTGAATAGCTAGTCATGAACTCCGTTTGGGCTTGGAATCTCTCGATGACTTGCTGGACAACGAGCATTAAATCACTATGGACACAGATGTGGTCCACCTCGAGGTCTTATGCAATCCTGAGCCCAGCAAGCAATGCTTTATATTTGGCCTCATTGCTGGATGCCTTGAAGTCAAAGTGAAGGGCATAGATTGCTTTGTATCCATCTGGCCTGGTGAGGACTAGATCGACACCCGACCTATCAGCACAACACGATCCATCTACGAAGAGCTTCTATCCGGGCTTAGGCTCTGAGATGTTGGCACTTCCACTACTGCTAGGAAAGTCTTAGGCCTTGACAGGAACCTTCTCGACGGAAGGGGTGCTCTGTTCAGAATCCGTAAATTCTGCAGTAAAGTCGGCCAAGGCTTGTGCCTTAATGGCCATTCTGGGGACAAAGTGTATGTCATATTGTTTGAGCTCAATCGACCACTTGGCCATCCACCCAGATATCTCCAGACTTTGGAGGACTAGTCGTAAGGGGTACTTGGTCAAGACTCGAACAGTGTGAACCTAGAAATATGGCTGGAGTTTTCGGGCAAAGGTAATGAGAGCAAACGCGAGTTTTTCAATGGAGGGTACCTTTCCTCGATGCCCTGAAATGCATGACTAGTATAGTCAACTTGCTTATGGACACCATCTTCTTCTCGAACGAAAATTGAGCTCACAACTTTCTCAGACACAGCTAGGTAGGTGTATAACACCTCTCCCGGTGAAGGTTTGGATAAGAGCGTGGGCGTGGTTAAGTACATCTTGAGGTTTTGAAATGCTTTTTCACACTCCATGCTCCACTCAAACCTTCCATTGAGTGCTTGAAAAAATGGGTGGTACTTTTCGGTAGATCGCGATACAAATTTGGACAGACCCGCCACCATGTCGGTCAACTTTTACACCTCTCTGATTATGCGAGGTGAGTGCATGTTGATCATAGCTTGGGCCTTGGCTAGATTGATCTCGATACCCCTCTGGCGCACCATGAATACGAGGAACTTACGAATTCAACCCTAAATGCACACTTGGCCGGGTTAAGTTTCATTCCATATTCTCGAAGAATATCAAAACTTGCTTAGAGATCGGCTATGTGGTCTACTGCTTGGACTGATTTGACGAACATGTCATCTATATAGACTTCCATGATCTTGCCGACCAGTCGAGCGAACATTTTGTTTACCAAGCGCTGATATGTAGCTCCGGCATTCTTCAATCTAAAAGGCATAACCACGTAGCAAAAAAGTCCTTGGTTTATGGTAAAGGCAGTCTTGATTTGCTCTTCCTCGGCCATTTTGATCTGGTTGTAACCAAAATAGGCGTCCATGAAGCTCAATAGCTTATGTCCGACCGTCGCATCCATAAGCTGGTCTATCTGAGGAAGTGGGAAACAATCTTTTAGGCAGGCTCTGTTGAGGTTGATATAATCGATGTAGACCTGCAATTTCCTAGTGGTTTTTTTAACCAGGACTACGTTCGCTAGCCATTCCAGGTAAATGACTTCTCGGATAAACTTGGCCTTAAGAGGTTTTGGACCTCCTCGTTGATGATGGCATACCTTTCTGGGTTGAAGGCTCTTCTTTTCTAGATGACCGGTTTATGCTTAGGACGGACGTTGAGGCGATGGCAGATGATATTGGGGTCGATACCGGGCATGTCTTCATAGGACCACGCGAATACGTCCTACTATTCTGTAAGAAACTTCTCCAAATCAGCTTGGATCTCAGGCTTTAGCTGAGAACAGAGTTAGACCGTTCGGTCAAGATATTCGGGGTCTAGATTGTATGACACCAATTCCTCCACTAGTGTGGCTCTCACTTCTTCTTCTGAAAGTCAAGGGTCTAGGTCGAACAACATCTTGGGCCTCTGCTCATCTGGGAGAGATATTTCGTCCACCTTATATATCACCGAAATGTTTAATTACTGAGTCGAGGCCTCCTTGACGGCGTTCGCATAGCAATCTTGAGAATCCTTTTGTTACGATTTGATGACTCCAACCCCATTCTCTGTCGAGAACTTCAGCGCAAAGTGGTAGATGGAGACCACAGCCTTCAAGGCGTTCATAGTTGGTCATCCAATGATGATATTGTAATGTGAGGATTTATCGACAATGAGAAAATTGACGATGTGGGTTATCCGAGTAGCCCCTTCTCTGAAAGTGATCTGGATGCCGACCTTGCCGACTGCTCGGACGTATTATCCAGTGAAGTCGTAAAGTGGTGTTTGGATAGAGATAAAAGTGGCATTACTGATCTTCAACTTGTCAAAGACTTGCTTGAAAAAGAATGTCAGCCGAACTACCGTTATCGATCAGCACACGCCAGATAATATTGTTGGGAATTTGGAGTTCGCATACAAGGGCGTCGTTGTGCCGATGAATGAGCTTATCTACCTCCTTCTCGAAAAAAATGACGAGGACATCTTCTTGTTGGTAGATCTTATTAATGTGCTCAAACATATTCATGAAGTCGTCTCTCTCGACCAGCTAAGCTTCCAGAGCGTATGCTCGCCGTCCACTTAAGGCGTCCCCGGTAACAAGCCTGTCGAAGATCATGTGAACGATGTTCTAGGGTTCTGCAGCATTCCCACCTTCATTGTGTGGTCGGATCTGTGCGTCTTGGGTAGGCTGGTTGTTTCTCTTGGCCGTGGAGTCGAGAGTTAGGACTTGCTCTACAAATTTTTGTAAATGCCTACCTTGGACTAGCTTTTCAATTTGGTCCTAAAGTTGAATGCAGTCACGGGTGTTATGCCAGACGTGCTTGTAGAAGTTGCAATATTTGTTCTGATCCCTCATAGCCTTGCTTCCCTTTAGCTTGGGTGGATCTACCAACAAATTCCTACCACTCACTTAGGTCAATACTTCATCAATGTTGGTGACATGTGTGTATAGCTTTGGAATTTTTTGGTCAGGGCCTTGGTTTTGTTAGATCTTTGCTTTTCCTTCTTCGTCTTATTGCTTTGCTCAGCGCTGGGTTGCTTAGGTGGAGCCTTTTATTTCCTCCCCTTCTTACTACTGCTATTGCTTCCTTCACCTTCTCGACGGCTCTTTATGTATTCGGCTGCATCAGTGTACCTTTGAGCATACCTAGGCATTTGAGAAAAAGTGCTCGGTTGCTCAAAAGCAAGCGACCAAGTCAGGCTCTTATCTTGGAGGCCTTCTATGAATGCATGTTTTAGGGTCTTGTCTTCGTTATGCCACACCTCTAGTATAGCTCGGGTGAATCGATTGATGTAATCCTTAACACTTCTATCCCCTATTTGATAGCGTAGAGGTGAGTAACTTCCTTCCTCCTCATCCTAGTTGTCGAAAATGTAGGGGAGAAGGCATTAGATAGCTGTCGAAAAGAGGTGATGGTGCCCAGCTTTATTCGCTTGAACCATTGCCAAGTAGGGCCGGTCAGCGTGAGTGAGAATGCTTTGCACATGGCTACATTATTGGCATTCAGAAGTAACATATGCCCTCAATATAGCTCAATGTGCTCGTCAACGTCAGTCGCCTAGTCGTAAGCCTCGATTAGCAAGACCTTGAATTTTGGGGGCATGGGGGCCTGCATAATGACGTCGGGGAACGATGGGTCAGGCATGTCATCCTTGTTTAACCCAAACCTATTATTGCAAACCTGATTGATTTGTTGCTGCAGTTCCTAAAATTGACGACTATTGGTATTTTAGGGCAGTTTTACCCTATACAAGGCTCCACCCTCAACGTTGTCGCCTCCTTTAGGTTGCCTGTCTTGTTGAACTTTTCCCTGGCGTCCGAGTTGATCAAACACTGATGCTCGAGAGCCTTAAGACGACTATCTTCGGCCATTCTAAGGGCCAAGTCAGCTTTCCCGGACAAGGTAGTTGTTAGCCAAGACCCCGTGAGTGTTCCGCCTGGAGTGTTCGGAGTCGGCATCATCTCAGACTTTAGCCCCCTAACTTGCTTGACCCTGGCCTGGTCTTCTTTGGTTGGGGGTGGGAGGATGGAAGCCTGTTGACATTGTGCCTATTGCTAGGCGATCTGTTGCATTAGTAGTCTAACAACATTTGTGAGTTCTCGTATTGGATCTTGGGCGACCAAGTCTTTTACGTTTTGTTTAGCTTTGGCCGAGTTGCTCTGGCCGCCAAATAGAGATCTAGTAACCCAAGGGTGGCCTCGAGGTCTATTCAGGTTTTGTTTTCGATTTTGGGCTTCGCTTGAACCCTCTTGTCGGGCACCCTTATCACGAGTATTCCTTCTCGTTACCATGCTTAAGTTGCAAAGAGAGTTATGGCTGATAATTTTGAGTGAAGGTGTAGGGGCTTTCCTTCTAGCGCTAAAATGTTGATCCTTTCCAGTGACTGGCAGCGAGTCAACACCACATGTGGTTGTGCACGATGCTCTGACGGCTCCTCCCTACTCGTCTCGGCCTGCTTGGATGTATCTACGACAAGATGAAGGACATTTCAGAGGTAAAGTGGGGACACCGGTGTGGTATCGGATAAAGGCTCTCCGACGCTCAAGGTAGGTACTGCTCAGCAAAGAACGGAAGCTAGTTAGTAAGAAAGAAGCACGTTTGCCTCTAGCTACAGTAAATACGCTCTATTTATAGGCTGCCACTTGAACTAGGTGCTAGATGGGTTTTGCCCATGACCCGTGTGTTACATCAAGGCCTATTGGAAGATAGGTGACATGTGTCATGGCCCCTGCCGATGGATTAGTCTCCATCTGACAGCTAAAACGCGACCATTTGTTGGCTTCTTGTGGTGAGTGGCTGACTACTTACAGGCTCTGATAATCCTACCTAAGCATGCGTCTTACACGAGGAGGCGATAACTTGAGTGACAGCCAACGGTGGCCCTGTAGAGCACCTCAAATAGACTAACCGAGCTCCTGCTGGTCAAGATTGCCTTACTGATGCATCTGCCAAGCATAGTTGCTAAGCCACCGAGGATAAGGTTGGCAATTCGGGTCTAAAGGTCAGGTTCGGGTCGGGTTGTGTCCTTATTTAAACAGCCAACACGCCAACCCAAACCCGACCCGTGACCTGACAGGTCAAAAAAAGCCCAACCCGAACATGACATGATGTGTAGACGGGTTGACCTGACCCGACCCGACCCGACCCGTACAACCCGCCAATATGTTACTTTGTGCATGTTTATGTTGACACGACACACTAACCCGCTAAACCTGATAGACCCGTAACACGATAGACCCAACAATAAGCCCACAAAAAAAAAAAAAAAACAATATCCCAACAAAACAAAACCGTTAAAAAAGTTAACAAAACTTTGTATAAGTTTAACAAAAATAAATATGCTAGAAATTAGAATCATGTCAAGTTGGATATGTTAGTGATGTGCCCTAGGCCAATTATGTAATGACCATATATTGACTTCATTACATTTGCATTTTATTAATAAAGAGGCATTTTCATTATTATTATTATTATTTAATGAATAGTTAATTCTGCTTAAGGTCATCAAGTATGTGACTTGATAGTAAAACTCTTAGGTGAAAATTGAATTATATTCTCAATTATCCCTAGTCGATCA
>CAMOHE010025897.1:0-15959 GCA_946598075.1 Artocarpus hirsutus | reverse complement strand
AATTTTCTTCCGCATTTGAAGTTTTAAAAACTTGTTTTAAAAAGAATTTTTTTTTGTTCGGCCTGCCGACCATACTAGTCGGACTGCCGAAGTTTTCCAATCGGCCTGCCGGATGCCAAGCATCGGCCTGCCGATCTTGAGGATTTTGAAAACCCCATTTTGCAAGGCCTCGGACGGCCTGCCGATGGGTGATCTTCGGCCTGCCGGTTAAGTTCGGCCTGCCGAAGTTGAAAGTTCGGCCTGCCGGCCGAGACATGTTCAAAGAATTTTGTCTTTTGTTTTTCAAAGGCCATTTAATTTTAAATAATATTAGCAAACTATTTATACAATGTCTATGGGAAAAGCAAATTGTTTTAATTAAGAAAGATTATGATTTCTTATAAATTGTATTTGTATATCTTTTGTATATTTCTATAAAAAAAAAATGTATGCAAAGATCCTGGGAATGCTTTTCCAAATTATGATTTCAAACACATGTTATCTATTACAATAGTTTGCTTAAGTTATTGTTTTAACGAATGAATGTAACGATATCTGTGACGTCCGGAAGGGGGGCGTTACACTTTCTTTCTTTTGGTTCTTGGAGTTTGCATTATTGGAGCCATATGAATTATAATTTGCATAAGTATTCTTTGTACCATCGGTTTTTGTAGAAAATGCCATTGTATTGATCGAATCATCATTGTTATTGACACCAATTTTGCGTTGTCTCTCTTCTTGTGAGATCAAAGAAAAAACCTTATTTATTGGAGGGAGAGGGTCCATGAGCAGCAGTTGTCCTCTCACTTGAGCAAATGAATCATTGAGACCCATGAGAAAGGCCATTACGTACTCCATTTGGTGGTAGTTGTTTAGTTCCTTGACTCCACCACAGGAACACTTTCCGCAAGTGCAAGAAGCCCTAAAACTAGTGAGTTCTTCCCATAACGTCTTCAACTTTGTAAAGTAAGTGGTTACAGAGTTCTGGCCTTGATAATGATTGATTAACTCTCGCCTTAGTTGAAAAATTCTAGGCTCATAGCTCTGTTGAAATCTGTCTTTGAGATCATGCCATATCTCAAATGCAGGCTTAGAGAAAATTATACTAGCAGTAATTTCCTTAGACACAGAATTTAGGATCCAAGAAATCACCATATTATTGTTCCTAACCCAGGAATTCAAAAGATTCAAGTCATTACCTTCTGGTTTTGGAATGGAACCATCTATGAATCCAAGTTTATTCTTCACGGACAGAGCAATTGTCATCACTCGGCTCCAAGAGGCATAGTTATCTCCAGTGAGCTGTTGAGAAACGAGAACAAGTCCTGGATTATCAGAGTGATAAAAGAAGAATGAACTCGATGGATCATCAATGGCAAATCTGCCATTCTGAGTAGTAGAACTTCCTGATTTAGGAGATTCCATGGAGAATTAGCAATCGGAAGAGTTGAGTTTATGCAGCAAAAATCCGCTCTGATACCATATCAAGATTGGTTCAAGTTGAAAATAATTCTTGGAAGAAAAGTTGATAGAGAGAAAGAAGAACAGAAACGTGAATTGAATGAATTTTTTGTCTATGTCTTCCAGCCACCTTTCACATGTTTTATTCATGACTCTTGCTACATTATGATAACCGACTTATTTACAAGTACACGTCAGCATTACAAACAAACGAACTAACTACAACCAACTTCATCAGTAAAGCTTAACTAATTGAGTATTACAGAGTAGTAGATTACTAGCTATCAACTACCTGATTACTGACAACTAACAAACTAACTGTATGATTAGTCTAAAACTTAATGCTACGGATACGTCAATAACTAAAGTTAAGCTTTCCACGGGATACTCTTGGTGCAAAATTTATGATTGGTTGAGATTGGTTGCTAAGAGCAACATCAAGGAGTTAGATCTCGAAATTCGTGCATTGTCTCATTCCCCCTGGAGGTTCTTTGTTTGAGGTCGTTGACGCATATAAGGTTGAGTTATGTTTCCTTGAACGATCTTCATACGGCAAGTCTTCCATACTTGATATCTTTATCATTGGAGAATGTCTTTTTAAATGATCAAGTTCTACATAATCTGTTGTTAGAAAGTTGTTCCCTTGAGAAGTTTCTTCTAAAATGTTGTTATGGCTTTTCGAATCCTAAACTTTTGAGTTTGAGCCTTAAGTTTCTGGAGATTGCTTCTTGCAGAGAAAAAATCTACCGCGTTGAAGCTAGGAATCTTGAATCTTTCGTATGTCATGGATCTCGTACTTGCTCCACGTCAACTCTATCATCTTGTGATAAACTAAGAAATCTTGCCTTTTATCAATCACAGTTAGATGCCAAGTGGTTGGAAGACTTAGTTTCAAGGTTAATGCTTCTTGAACGTCTAATGTTAGAAAGCTACGATGGAGTAAGACATCTCAAAATATGCAGCCAGCACCTGAAGCACATCTACTTCAAATCAGACCCAATTAGATGTGATGAATCTAATGTTACAATTGATTCTCCCAATTTAATTTATTTTAGATTCGAAAGTTTCAATGAATGCTAAAAACTTGTTGGAAGCCAATATCACACTATCTCCTACCTATTGGAGATGGCTTGACGGTCCATTAATGGTCTACTATTTGAATTGGTATACCAATCTGCTTGATTTTCTTTTAAATCTTGATTGGTCTAAGAACGTAAGCCTGTATGTCAACTCAGGGGAGGTAATTATATTTATGCTCTTTCTTTCTTTTTTGATCTTTTTTTAAGCATCTTATGTTTACATGATAATTGGAAACCTTTGTTTAGCTTATTTTCTCCTTGATGACTTTGTGCCCTTTCCTTCTTTGTTTAGGGTTTTATGGAAAATCTTTCTAGGCTCTCATCTTTCCAGACGAATTGCGAAGGGCTCATGACGCTTCCTTACCTATTGTCAAGCATCTTAAGGTAACGACACACAACCGATTGTTGAGAAATAATGACCTGATGAAGGATTCCTTGTTTTGGGCATTCCTTCTCTAGAACCATTGCGGATGGACACAAGAGCCAGATCATATTGATGAGGACTTGCAAAATTTGAGAAATAGAACAAGAAACAAAGTGACTTTCAGTTATTTTGGAGCTACATGAATTGAATCATATGGTCTTGTCATGGTGTTTTGGGTCTTTCGCAAGGACCTTTTAGTTTTCCAATTATCAAGGGACTTGGGGATTAGAAAACCTGCTCTCAGACTTGGCATTAAGAGTACTATACATCTTGGTTTACTTTCTTTCCGAGTTGTTGTGATCACATGTTACTAGAATTTGTTAATTCCCATATTATATTGAACTCTAACATAACATGGACAAATAACTAGTAATGGGGTTCTATAGTTTTCTTTACTTTTTTTAATGCTGTAGTTTTCTTTCTTCTTTCTTTTTTAGGGGAATGCTTTAATTTTTTTAGGATGCCACGAAATTACGACTTTCTTCAAATTTCCGATATGTCGTTTGTAATTTACCGTTCAGAAAAGTGGAATACTTGCTGCAATGGATGAGCCTTTAAAACGTCGCTTGGCTCTACAGGTTCACATTTTACCAGTTACCTCATTATCAGTTCTCCAACATTTTCAAGGCTATTTTGAGCAACGTCAATTTTGATCAATTAAGCACATTGGCAAGTGCTTTTCTCAGCTAGAAATTTAAAAATATGCAATTCTGTAAGAAATATATTTGATTCATATACCTTCTTCTCTTGCATTATCACAGGTTCTTAGTATGTTTCTCAAGATGTACTGTTGACTTCTATACGTTCTAATGAATGATATTGCTGATTTCTATCAATTCACAGGTCCTTGTATGCTTGGTAAAATTCTGTTAACATTTTTCAAATGGCTGAGAAAATAGTTAAAATGGATGTTAAAATAATGGAAGCTCAAGTATCGAACACCAAGAAATGGTACAGATATTATCTATAAAGCCTTCGTCCAAGCTCTTTTTTTTCACATGAAAGCAAACTCTATTCAAAAATCAGCATTCAGCGATGATATTTTCTATGCTGTCCTAAATAATGTCTCATTATCGATGTAAGAATTATTTTGAAATTTTCCCTTATATGTCAATTTTGTTGAACTCAAGTTTACTAGTTCCAACAATAAAATCAATATATTATCTATCTCAAAGACTTGTTGTCGGAGAAAGAGCGAAGAGGATGTGAGATGAGAAGTTTCAAAGTGAGATTGTTGAAGTGAGAAGGGAAGGTTATGACACGGGCTACTTTTTGAAAGATGATCAAGAGGATTTTTGGATTTTCTTACTCAAAAACTCAACCTTCACATAAACAAAGTGATCATGGATGGTAACAGGATGGGGTAGAGGAAGTGAATAATTTCCCATCCTCATTCCCTGTCACGCCCCAAAGCCACAGTTAGTGACATGATGCTTTAATTAAATTAATTAATTAAAACTAACTTTTAAAATAAAACAGATATATTAAACTCCCTAAAAGGCCGGGATATATGGTCGTTTCCTCTTCTAGGGTTTTTCCTCTCTTCTTTTCTCCTCTGTTAGGGTTTCCAACCCTTTTTGTGTGCTACCCCACTCTTGGGGCTGGAGGCTGGCATCGGCCTTCAGCCGGCCATCTAGTTTTCAACTCACTAGAGTAGGTGCGACATGGTGACAATAGCGACTGACATTGTTGTGGTTGGTGAGCATAACACTGGTGTTTGACAAATGAAGAGGATGGTCGATTTAGTGGTCTGGTGGTAGGACTGAGTGCTTGCCGGCTTAGGTCATTGCTGGGGTGGGTCTGCTGTAGTCGGCAAGCTAGTTTTTGACATTTTAGAGCCTTGGATCTTGGTGTGCTGTAGGTGTTTGGCCGGTCTTTGTCCTGGGTAGTGGTGTGCTACCAGTGTTTGGCTGGTCTTGGTCTTGGGAGGTGACTGAACTTCTCTTTCAGGCAGTATAGCGGCTGCAAGCTTTGTTTCTCCATTCTCTAGTGTCTTTGGCAATGGTTGGATTCTTCATTTAGGTTGCTTGACCTGAATGGGGGAGTTCGTTGGTTTCTTCCATAGTGCTTCACTCTTGCTATTTCCAAAACTATGATGGGTCGTTTTGACCCCACCTCTTGTTGGTTCGGGCAACCAATGTTAACATATTACTTGAATGTAGTTGTCTTTGATTTTTGTTTAGTTTTTTCAATAATGGTGTGATGTATTTCCACTTCTTTGTTGTTTTGGCTTTGCTTCACTTTAGGTTTTTTCATGTAAGAATGGAAATCATCTTCCTGTCTTCCTATTGGTTTTTATATGTCATCCCGTAAGAGTTTCGCTCTTTGCAGTTTTTGTTTTTCTTTGTGTGGTGTGAGGAAAGGCTTACTTGGGTCTTAGCTACTGGTTGGTCTCTTTCCTTTTGGTGACGATCTTTGTGATACTGTAGCTGTGATGCTCTTTTTGATCAGATTTTTGTCATTTTGTAGGGTCTTTAATGAGCATAATGAGTGCTTATTTTTTGATGTGTCGAGATACTTCTACGTCAAGTAATGATATATTGCCCAAAATGATTCTTTAAATGCGGACGTTTGTAATATAAAAAGGTTGTCTTATCCACAAGAAGGTAAGTTTTTGAACAATTGAAAATTTTCGGTTTAAAGTGAAAAAGGATTTTTTTTTTAAACAAGAAGACAACTATTTTTGAGAATTTTAAAATAAGATTTTATAACATAAAATTAAAACGATAAAGTTTTAACAATTTCTTACATGTTTCATAACTGATATGGAATTCTAAGTCTAAATAATAGCTATATAAAGCATTTGATTTATTATATCTTTTTTCATTAATAACAAGCGCATTTACTATTTCTATAAGTCAACATAAAGCGACAATATACCAAGCTATAACACAGTAAGGGTTTCTTATAAAAAGTAGTAAAATATTCATCTCTCACTAATAATTTGGTGCGCTAACTATGAAAATTATAACCATTGTCAATACAGTTATATTAACATAATTTTTAGATAGAAAAGATAATAATAAATCAAAATTACTATATTTTAATGGAATAAATTTTTGCATTAGTACCTGCAACACCTCGTCTTATTAAATTGTTTAAAAATACACTATGATATTCTCTGGTGATAATAAATCAAGTATTGTTAAACATTTACTGTGTCAATTTATGTCTATAATGTAGCAAAAACTTAACTTAATAAACAAGCATGAATTCAATGTTATTCATATTAATTATGCAACACAATTAAATTACATGAATAAAGCATGACTGAATTTATATAGAAATAGACAGCATAAAAATACTAACAATAATTATTACAGACTTGAAAGTATAATTTATTCTATAAAAATATATACATTATAATTAAATATAGAGTTAAAACCCATACCAAAATACTATACATATAAGATCATCTCTTTGCTTCATTAAACTCTCTACATTAATTTAGGTATTGTTTTAATATTAAAAATGGTGTTGGATTAGTACACTAACCGTTCAAAAATTGAGGATAGACCAAAAGGCCTTGAGGGGGTGTCCAATGAAGAGGGGAGGCACCCCTCTTTTATAGTGAAAGAATTTTACTGTTTTTTTTTATTATTATTTTGTTATATTTTATTTATTTATTTTATTTATTTTTTATTTAATTATTTTTTGCCCTTTGGTTGCAACCTACGCGGATGCAAATCCAAAGATTTTTTTTAATTAAAAATCACCCCACGTGAATCATATCCAAGAGCTAATTGAATTTTTTTTTTTTTTTTTATTTTTTTCTTTCTTTCTTCTCCGCGTGAAACAGTGGGGCATTGTGCAAGTTAGGCTTCCGAATCTAGTGTGGCACGACTATTGATTAGACGCACGAGCACCCTCAGCTTGCTGGCTCAAGACTCGGCAAACGGCTGGGATTGAGTCTTCGCAGAGGAAAGTGAACGCGTGCCTTAGACCATTGGATTTTCAGCCTATGCTTGTCGGATGGAAAGTGAAACATGCGCATGTGGGAACGACCGCACGCTATCCGAAGCATTGCTGGAGATTCTCCTAACATACTACAGGCGATCTGACGGCTAAGGATGATTTGGTGGCTTGATCGAACGGTACAATGCTACCACGCGTCCTCCTTTATTATTTTTAATTTTTTTTTGATTTCTTGCGTAGTTAAGGTTCGTTTAACCCTTTTTGCATTGTTTTACCCCATTTTTCTTTAGATTTTTAATTTAAAATTAACAAACGTATTAAAATTAATTATTTTACAAATAAAATATTTACAATAATTTAAAAATATTTATTTTATAATAAACTATACAAAAATAATTATAAATTTTTAAAATTTTAGTCTCTTTTAGTTTGACACAGATATAATTTTTAAGACTTGAAAATATTTTTAAAAATTACGAGAAATATAATAGAACATATTTACAAACTAAAATTTATTTAAAAATATATTAAGACTCAAAATAAAATCACGTAACACTATTTTTATGGTTTTAATTATTTACAAACTAAACGCATATTTAACACACCGAAACGACCCTTAAAATTACCAAAAAATATTATTAAACATTAAAAACACATTAAAATATATTTTTAAATATATTTACATACTAAGACACAAAAATACTTATTCACACAAAATTACTATTAATTAGAGGATTTAACTGAAATGTTAATGTAAAATAATGATATTTAACCTTAAGAAATATACATTTTTACAGTCTCATGAAGCCCTCCAACCAGCTTATTGTTAATCCCTAGCAATTAAAGCGTTAGAATTTTGAAATAATTTACAGAATATCCATACAATGTAAACTTTTTAACTCTAATTTGATTAATCTAACTAGATAGAGTAACAAAACAAAAATTTTGTTTGAACAATTTATATGGTATTTAACAAAATGTAAATAAGTCAGAGTTAGTACAACAAGAGAAAATTCATAATTATGAAGTTTCATTAAAAACTAAAAATAAAATTATTATGATATTTTGATTTAAATCACTATCGAAGACAACAACACTTCAAATTTGTTATTTAGAATAATTAAGAGTAGAAATATAAAATAAAAATAAACTTTATAATAGCTGTGGAAAGTGCAATGTTTGGCTCCCTTGTGCTTTTTCCATAACCCATTTAACAAGTGTTAAGTTAATAGCCTTCAGATCAATTGGCCTAAGATACTAGGTGTTGAAATACTCTATAGAACTTACTTTTTCAACTTAAAGAGGCTATGAAATCAAACTTATTACATAATTACACGCTTTCTTTATATACATTTTCCTTTTATTTTTTTATTTTTAATTAATTAGTTAATTAATTTTGAAAATATTAATCCCTTTAATTGCTTATCTTCACAAAATAACAAAACTCAAATATTCATAACTTTGACTTACCATAATAACTAAGTATTATAGTGTGTGTGAAAAAAATGACTTACAAACATTTTAAAAAATAAACACATAGAAATGTTAAATAAAATTGCAATTTTGAGAGTCCATAAAGTTAGATTATTCAAAGAATACAAAAATAATATTACATTAATATGAAATTCAGAAATCAAAACAAAATAATAACATATTAACTACTAAGAAACTAGTATTTGTTAAACATTTTTTTATTTTTTTTTAATTTTACGACTGACAAAAACTTAAAAAATAACACACAAAATGAAAAACATACAAAAATCTAGAGAAAAATAAAAAGGGCAAAAATTGAAAAAAAAAATTGGCACAACGATGAAGCACAACGCTCTCTTCCCAACCTAAATTGTACATTCTCACAAATATATAAAAAGAATAGTGAAAACAGCAAAAATGTTACCTAAATTAACACAGTTATAAAAATGATCTGTAACGAACTTAACAAATCAGACTAAAATAAACACACAACAATATATTATAAACTGGGTTTTTTAAAATTAGATTCTCAAGATTTTATTTTTTTGTGTTAGAAAATTAAAATCACTTTTCAAATTATTTTATTAAAACAAAAATAGGAAATGTTTGGTACACAAAGAGACTGAAATTTAACTTGCAATTATGTGACAATCACAATAAACATTTTAGAACTCGATCCAACCAAAAGTTTTTGTACTTGCAATAATCAATCATGGAGTACAAGCCACAAGATCCACATATTAGGACTTGTTTGACACACCATATTGTAATATATTGTATTGTATTATATTTTATTTTCTGTATATTATACAATTCAATACAATACAATACAATACGGTGTGCCAAACATGCTCTTAGATAACTAAATAACAGCTTACAAACAGGGTACGGACAGTCATCCTTTCAAAACTTGTCTACGCAGACACCATCTCGAAGGACTTCGTAAGCGTCTCTGCTCCTGCTTTTCTTCATCCCAGCAGTGAAATGGACCTTCGACCTATCAGATGATATTGAGGTAACTTTTACCCATATCATGACCTTAGTCTTCATTCCTTCTACGTCAGCTAGCTTTCCTTTCTCCAGAAATCCAGTTACTGTGGTCGTAAAACGCAAAACGGATGAATCCTTGTAGCCGACTTCACATACTGCTGGGATATAGACAACAAGCTTTCCTGTCTCCTCGTTGAACTCATAGTTTGTAGCATCACGAGGGAAGATTCCTACTGGCAGGTCATATTCCTTCAGCAGCTCAGGCAACGGCTTCTGCATTTTTCCTGTGAAAGTCACACATCCATGATCAATACAACGATGGGGAAATCCATGGATGGAGTGAACAGATAGTTCATATGATAAGCTGCCAAATTCATATACCAATTCTTTTGCACCGTAAAGGTATGCTATTTCAATGATCCAGTAACAAGTTAGAGCATAACCACATCATAAGAGCCATAGGCGTACTGTCTATACAGAGAGAGAGAGAGAGAGAGAGAGAGAGAGAGAACAAAAGAAAACCTGACACGACCGTTCTATCACATTGTGTTTTTGAATTTGACATTACCCTTTTATAGCCTTCCGTTAATAATCAACTTCTTTAATAAACTCTCATCATACCACACTATGCTTTCCTCCAAGTACACAAACAGATTGTAATTTTCTAAGCTTGCATGAGCATTACACTATAAGCAAACATCATATATTGAAGGAAACAAATGCTGAGGAACAATCATTTTATTCATACGCCCCAACATTGAATATGCCACAATGGATTCTAAATCAAAAAACAAACAAAATCGCAATAATTACTCACACAATTAGCATATGAGAATTTCCTTAACATGCAATTGCAATGTACTAAAAAAAAGGAAAGAAAAAAGAAATAGAGTGAAACAAACGAGAGATACTAACCTTTGATTTTATTAACCAACCATTTGGTTCCACCTTCAATGCTGGATGACAATGACTGGTCATTGGAGAAAAAAGTGTCACTACAAAAATATGTATAGAACAAAAGCAACAACAAAATAGAAAATATTTTTCTATCAAAAAAAAAAGCAAAATAAGAGATAATGACATTGATAGGACACACACAAGCTTTAAAGATGGATATAAAAATTGAAATTAAAGAAGGATGCGTCTATTCACACCCCCATTCTACTTTTTACACACTTTTCTTTAATAAAATTTCTTATTACTATATTATTCATTAATAAAATTATTCTTAAGGACAAAACAAGACTCAATACAAAACCCACCTTAAAAAAATTATTTCCTTCTAAAAAATTGCTGTGCCTACTTTTTCTAAAAGAAAATTACGTAAAAAAGCACATGGTTTTTCTTCTTCAAAATTATTGTTCTTTCATTCAATTTTAGTTCATTAATGTAAACAAAGTATATAAACTACTGTTGGCGATAAATACATTGATTTACGAAGCAGAAAAGCGACCTGCATAAGTACAAATCATATGTAATTAAGCGGTTTGCTTCCAATAAAAGGAAAAGCTCATTAATAGATTTCTTTTCCGTAAAAAATTAAAAGTAATTACCATGAATGTTGAAAAAAAAAATCATTTTCATCTCATAGAAATTAGAAAAAATAAAAAATAAAACGCAAGAGAAGCTAAGAATATTTTCAACGATTTTGAAAAAAATTAATAATAAAAACACAAGCAATCATCCAAGAGTAGGATCATTTTTAGCCTATTGTCAACGTGAGGTTGGACTTGGATCGTAAAGAAGGTCTTGCCGGCCAACCAACATGTTTACCAAAAGAAAAAAGGTTGTGGCTCAGTCAAATTTCTTTTCCATCAGATTTTATGATCATATCGCATGATGAAAGTGTGGCTTTTTTCTTTTTCTTTTTCACATAAAAAGAAAAAAGCCTGGAATGAAAAATTGTAAATTTGTTTGGTTGATTAGTGGGTGGGAAAAAAAAAAAAAAGGGGGAGAGACAAGAATTTTTTTTTTTTTTTTTTGGTATTTTAAAAGGGGTGTAACAAGTAGAATAGAAGTGGTTTACAAAAGGGTGGGTAAAAAGTAGAATGAAGGCTGTGAAGAGATGCACCATTAAAGAACATAGAATATCATCCCAGCTAAAATATTACCTTAAAGTGGGTTACAGGTTAGTAAATAAACTGATTATTTCTAAAGCCCAAGAATTGTGAAAATCTGAAAAAAAAACCAAGGCAATTGCACATGATTATATTAATTCCGACACGAAACATCCCTAATTTGTTCAAAGGAGTTAATTCAAATCAAATTTCCTCAATTCTTTAATGGAATTGGAATAATCGGACATCAGAAACCCTAATAATTCAATCAACGAACAGCTCGAAATGATCAAAAGAAGTTTCACTGGCAAGATCGAGATTAAAATATATGATTCGGTGATCGAAATCAGATTCAACACAAAGAAAAGAAAAGTTTTATTCAAGAAAATGAGCAAGAGGATAATGTGAAGCTTACGCTTATATCATCGCTGGCGGAATTGAGCTCTTTGTTGGCTCTCTGGGTGAACCAGTACGAGCCCACCTTGTTCAGTATCTGATCCATAATCGTACTCTGAATTTTACCTCTCCTTCTCTCTATGGAAAGAGATCGAAGAGATTTGGATCTTCTTGAAACAGGAAGGCACGCGAGGAGAAAAACGTACGAGAGGAGAGAGTAAAGTCCTATCGTTCTTCGCCGTGAATTCGTTGAAAATGAGTTTTCTTTTTTCTTTAAAAAGAATTAGGCTAACTTACATCGACATTATATGGGCCCATTTGTTGATTACACTGAGATTATCTAACTATTTAAAAAAATTATAAAAAGACTCTGTCTGTAAATTTACTGTATGTTGATTATTAATTTTATTTAAAATATAAAAAATGTCAATACTCTACCAAAAAAAACTTTTAAAACTTATATGTCGCTTGAAATAAAGATTTTTTTTCCGCTTTGACATTAGAAATAAGTAAAAATAATATATAGAACTTGCAATTATAAATTTTACTCTAATGAAAGGTAAAATATTTTTTCCCTCTTTTTTCTCTAAACATAACAATTATGTCCAAATAAGATAAAAAATAAATATTAAAATTACATAGCCCAACAAAAATCTACAATTAATTTCCAAAAATATACCTACAATTTACGCTCCTCTAGAAAGATTTTTTTTCCTTCAATTTTCGTTCAAATGTTTTTTAACAAATTAAATGTATGTTTTTCTTTATAAATCACTAATTTTAAGTATTTTAATACTTATTTATATAGAAAAAAAAAACAAAAAAAGAAAAATGACAAACTCCAACTTAAAAAATAAAAAAATATAAATCTTATCTTATCATATAAATACAAAAACGTTAAGCCTTTTAAAAATAAAATTAAAGATTAGAAAATCTCTCTCTGTCTTTTCTCCTCTCTGTTTCTCTCTCTCTCTATATCCTCTCTCCCTCTCGGTCTCTCTTGCTCTATCTGAGTTAGCGATGGCGGTAGGGGCGACGGGGGACTGTGGGCGACGAAGACTGGAGGAGCGACATGGTGGGCAATAGGCGAAGTAGGGTCCCGGGTTGGATGGCGCGGGGGCCAAAGGAAGGTAGAGGAAGGGCGAGGGAGGGTCGGGGCAGGGGTAGGGAGGGTCAGGGTTGGGATTTGCAGGGGCAGAAGGAGGGCAGAGGGCAGCGGGTCAAGGGCAGCAAGGCAGGTGAGTGGCGGCAATTGTGCAGGGGTGGGAGGCCGAATAGAGGGAGGGCCGGTTGGATAGAGGTCGGGTGGGGGGTTGGGATGGTGGTCTTGTTTGTCTATAGTTGGAGATAAGAATGCTAGGGTTTTTGCTTTTCAAATCAACAGTTGAGGTTTTATTTTTTAAATCAATAGTTGAGATTAAATACAGTTTTTTTGTCAATTCAAATAAAAAAATTATCAGAATTAAGTCTAGAGGGTGTCAGTGTGTTTAGTTTTTGTCCAAAAAATGTCTTTATAATTTAAGCAAAACACAAAAGGTATTAGTGCAATTTATTATTTTTTGGCATTATTTTTAACTTTGCCTCTAAAATATGTTATATATGTGATTTTTGTCTCTTGATTTCTATAATACATCACTTAGGCTTTGTTTGGTGGGAGGGATGGAAAGGAAAATTGATATAGAAGTTAGAGAGATGGAGATTGTGAGGGATAGAGAGGATTATTTTAATTTTTTTATGTTGTTTAGTAAGAGGAGAGAGAGCGGATGAATGAACAAATATGTGTTTAATTATTATATTGTCATTTTTATCATTTGATATTAAGCTTTTCAAAGGATGGAACAGTCTTTTCAAACCTTTAAGTAGTGGATTGTATCAATCTTTACATTAGTGGATGAATGCAAAATGGTGGGTCCAAAAGAAGAGAGTCTTCCTCCTTATTTCTCTCCAACCAAACAAAAGATTAGAACTCTCCCTCCATCCTTTTCTAATCTCTATTCAAAGTCAGGGCAAAGTGATAATAGTGACATAATTCAGGGATAAATATGAAAATAATCTTGTTTCTTTTTTAAGGCAAAAAATCATTGTTGTTAGCTTATTCATTTTAATTAGTTAATTTTTTAATTTGTTTTTTCTTGGTCGAGTTAAGCATTTACATTATTCTTTTCTTTTTCTCTACAAATTTAGCATGTCAGTCCCTCAAAAAACAAAACTATTATGTCACTTCAATTTTTAAAGTTTTGATTTTGATGATTACTCATTGAATTTTTATTTTTAACTTTTCTTTAGGGAAACTGAAATTTACTTATCTAACCAAACAATGTTTGCTTTCACAATGGATCCAAATAGTTTAGATACATGGTCAAACCAAACAAAGGTAATAGATCTAGAAATAATATAGCTAGCTCAGAAGTAGGCTATGCCATTCCTACCACCAGAGATGTAACAATCACTGTCACTTCCAGCATGAGACAGAAAGTCCCTAATACTTGCATTGATATGAGCTTTTGGTGCTTGGGCTATACAAGATTGAACCCTATGAACCACATTCCAAACATCCGACTTGATCACCTAACTTTGAAAATTGCAAAATTGTGCTCACTTTGCTTCTTCTCTAACTGTTAAGAACTCACCAATGTGGGGAGAGAATTTTGCAACAATTTGTCTTGCCATAGTACAAATCCCTGTATCGTCTCCCACCACCATCCCGACCACTAACATAATCAAGTGAGTCATGAACTACAGCGTCAATACTAATCTCTACCACACCCAGACCTTGAGCTTTCTGAGTCACCTTCAACATCAGAGTCGTAGCCCCTATCTTCTAATCTGTTGAATTACATATGTATATTTACCCAAGAAACAGCCCACCCTAGCCACTGCCTCCTTCAGAGAAGTCTTCTGACCCTAAAAAATAACCAAACTACCGCACAAAAACCTCAAAGTCAAACTTCTCACACTTTCTTACAACCAAAACATAAAGTGCCTCAAAATATTTACCAAAGAAACAACCACCCTAGCCATTACCTCCTCTAGAGAAGTCTTTTGACCCTAAAAATCTATATGTCCCTTGCTTGCCAAGGATACAAAACCACTATACAAAAAACTCAAAGTCAACTTTCCCATACTTGGTTGCAACCAAAACACAAAGTGCCTCAAACAAACCCCCACGAGAAGATCTAAAAACTAGCTATAATATAGTTGACTGTAGACCATATATACCAACGAACAAGAATAGAGAGCATGATGGGTAGTTTCCAACTCATCACGACATAAAAGACATATCTTGTTCAATGTTACCTTGTACCGCAAAGACACCAAAATTTAGAATCGCATCATGGAAAGCTTATTAAACATGAATTTTCACCTTGTTTTAGAACCGTGGGATTTCCAAAGTCTTTTTCACCAACCATAGTCCACCACTTTGGCAGAAGAGCCCACTTCATGTTTTCATTTCACGGCTACATGGTAACCTGATCTAACTTTATATTCTCCCTGTCTATGATAATGCCATACCCTACAGTCATCCCTTAGCTTGAACCTTAATAAGATACTCCAAACCAAATCTTAGTCCACTGACCAAAAAACCTCCTTAAGAAAAGTCCAATTCCACACTGCCTCTATAACAAGATCTAACACCCTCAAATCTGCATCTTTTGGCCTTGTCGAGTAATGGGCCGAAATAGATTAGGTTAGGTAGCCGTGGATCTTTAAAGACTTATATTCATTCACCACTATAATCTTCCACATAACGCCCCCACACAATACTCTATTACGCATAAGACAGATATGTCCTACACTAGCATCCATAAACTTCAAATTTGAAAAGTATTTGGCTTAAAAAACCCGTGCCATAAGGAAGTTAGAATGAGTAAGGTGTAACGCCCACCTAATTTCATGTAACGGATAATGTTATTATTAATAACGACGTTAAATGTTATAATATGATTATGACGATGTTAAGTGTTATACTCATGATAAGTGTTATACTCATGATAAGTGCTATGATATATGATAAATGGTGCTAACCATTTTATTTTAAGTGTTATGACAGGTGACGCTCGCGTGGAATTGATGTGCTCAATTGTTCATGTCATTAATGTTATGTGTTAATTATATTTTTATGGGCAATTATATGTGTTATGAATGATTTTGAGTGTTAAGGCAGTTCGGCAGGCCGGACTATTA
>CAMOHE010025895.1:0-12609 GCA_946598075.1 Artocarpus hirsutus | reverse complement strand
GAGGAATTGGTGCGCAGGTTTTTTTTTTTTTTAAATAAAAAAAAAAATCAAAGAACTGGTGTATTGACATACGTAAACATTTTTTTTTTTTTTGACATAAAGGACTACTTTATTAGATAGAGTTGTTTTTAAAAGATTTTATATTATAATAATTTTTTATTTTTATTATAATATATAAAAATTTTATATTATTTATAATTAAAATAATAGTTTAAACGATCTTATACTAAACACCTAATAAACAGTCGGTGGTGGTTAAAACAATATCGTAACTATTTTTTTATTATAACATATAAAAATTTTATATTTTTTAACTAAAAAATTAGAGAGAACCAGATTTGCTTTCTTAGTCCGTGAGTTGACGGCTTATTCATCGAACTTTTGATTTTTTGACCGTTTTACTCCCTCTGCACGAAGAAATGACGTCTTCAATTTTTCATAAAAACCGAATCGAGGGACATTATAACTAAAATTTTTACTGAAATAATTATACAAAATGCAGAATGTTATAGCTTTTAATCATTTGTAGTAACAATAAAAGAAAACATTTAGCATTTTATGTAACTAATTTTTTGAAAAAAAAATCTATTTCTGTAAAATTTCATAAAACCATCACCACTATTTATAGGATGCTTAAAAAATGTGATTATAACTGAAACTTTTGAAGAAAAAATTATAATATATGAAAATTTTATACTGTAACTTATTTTTTTTAGTTATTGTAACATGTAAAAGTTTTACATTGTAGCAGATAAAAGTTTTAATTAAAATTGATTTTATTAAATGCTCTTTTAATGTGCGTAGATTAAATTGGTAAAAAATCAAAAGTTCAAGTAATAATTTGTCAAAATTAAAAATTAAAAATCAAAATATCAAATGCATTAACCATGTTAATAACTCCAAAGAAATTAGAGAAATTAATTTTCTAAAGTTTTCCAAAGTGTCCCTCACAAAAAAAATCAATTAAATTCAAAGGATAAGAATTTTAAGTACTTTGTAAATTTTTACCCTTTTTTTTTTAGGTTTTTTCACAAAATATTTGTCTACTTTCTTATCGATGGATCATAGTTGAATATTTTTCTTTATTGCAGACATTATTGAAACATGTACCTTTTGCCTTTAATTGTGTTCCAAAGTTGCAAGTCAATAATTTAACAAGATATCTTTTTGAATTGCAACTTTTCAAGGAAAAACAAAACATGATAAGAGTTTTTTTTTTCCCCAAAGTGTTACTGTCTTTTTGAAAAGCAATATTTTTTTTTGATACAAGAGAAAGGAGAATGACATCATTTTTTAGTGAGATTAAGCGTGACTCGAATCATCAATCTATAGCTAGAGACAGCCAAATATTATTGAGTATAAATAAATCTAATTTTCATCCCATGATGATCTATTTGTTACTATTTCACCAATTAATTTTTTAAAAATAATTTATACGCGTCCTGTATGTTAGCAATATGTTTTATCAAGAGAGTGAAATTTTCTACATGTTTTTTTTTTTTTTTTTTTTTTTTTTTTTTTTATATACGGTTAAAGTTAGATATACTTTAATATGAAAAAACGCATAATATTATTAGAATTTTTTTAACCACATAAGCACCGAAAATAACACTAAACTTTGAACTCTCTTTTTTAAAAAAGAAAAGAAAAGAAAAGAAAAGAAATGGTCACTTCTGTTGTCTTTGCTTTTTTTGGTAACAAAATGTACTAGGCCTCCCCAAAAGGGCTGTAGTCAAAACCTACACATGCATATATAACGTATGGTTCCTATCACTGGTAATTTTTGTTTTTGTTTTTGTGTTTTGTGTGTGTGTGTGTGTTTTTTTTTTTGGATAAGCCTAGCCATTTTTGTTGTAGTTAGACTAATGGGTGCGTGCTGTTGGATGTCAATAAACATAACATACTTGTTTCCTGCGCTAAGTCAATGTATATATTTTTAGATTTTGTTACTATTAGAGTACGATGACCTCAATTCGGTTTAGTTCGATCCGAAAAGCTCATGGTGCAACAATTGTAGTGAAAAAACAAATATGAAACCTTTATGTTTTAGGCCGTTTAGTTTATGTTTTAAACCTATTAGGTTATATTATGTATTAGAGTTTTGTTTATACATATATATATATATATATATGATGTATTGTATTAAGGATTATAATTTTCGACTTTTAACCTCCCTAATCGTTACTATATTATAATCTTTTTCGAGTTTAGTAATTTTCTTCTCCTCTACCCGTAGATTTTTTTTCGGTCTTGAATTTCTACGTAAATCTATGTATGTTCTTGTTCTTTGTTTTTTTTGCATTATTTTCGTAACAGTTACTTTTGGGTAGGCTTTTGTTCAAAAGGAGAATTCTTTGCCACATTTCATATTTCCCGACACATACAAGGTCCTAAAGTTTTATCCTAGGCTCAAAGTATTGACAGCAAACGTTTGGCACTTCTCTGGCAGAACGTATCCCATGTGATCATTTAGAGGTTTGAATCTAAAACACTATAACAATTTCAATCTTGCAAGAGAAATCTTTGTAGCAAAAGTAGTTTGAACGAAATCTTTTGGCTCGAACTAAGTTCCTAAACAGCTCTTACACACCAAACAATCATCAAAAGAAATTACATACAACTCCTAAAATTTCAAAAGACACGGGGACATTAGAACTTTAGAAAAGTAGTATGATAAAGTATTTTAAGAGCCAAAGAATATGAGACCAGAAACATAGCAAATAACAATATGTTTAACCTGCAGATTCCGTACTCTTCCAATTTGATTCCAAGTAAAAAGAGCAACGCATGGGAAACTGGTATTGCTTGTATAAGAATCATCAAAAGGACGAATGCAAAGCAATACCCGTTTTTCAGTCGGGGAGAAAAGCGCAAGTAAACCCGTCGGAAACAAGTTGGTTAACTGCATCTCTATACTTGTGATAATCTCCAATCTTGTTATAGACTTGATGGGAAATTCGAGCATATCCGGTTATAGACTCATCCTTTCCGTCTTCTGGTGCCTTAAAGTATATGGGCGCTTCAACTCCAAAGTTCTTCCTCAAGTGTGTCCTCAACTTCAGAGCATCCTTCTCACTCGCAATCCCCAAACCAGCAGGCAAACCAACCATGATCATGCTCGCGCACATATCCGGAGGGCACCCCAGATTTGTTCCCCACGCCTCAGCCAACATTTTTCCCATTTCCACAACACCATCATGGTTCCTTTTCATGATGCCCTCAATGCCGCCTTCAAATCTATTAATGAATTCCATAGCTGAAGGAACCACCAATAAAGGACTGTAGTCTCTTGTCCCAACCCAACCGCTTTCTATTGGTAACCCATTGCCATACTCAAGAGACACAATAGGATGATGCAAATCCAAATGTTTTTTCCTACAATGCAGAAATGCAACTGACGGAGGGCAAAAGAACCATTTGTGCAGGGTACTTGTGTAAAAATCTGCCCCAATTTCTTGCACATCAACATCAATGCATCCAATACCATGAGCACCATCTACAAAGACTTGCTCGACACCCTCTTCCCTACAAATCTTAACCAAATCCTTAACCGGAATCACAACAGAAGGCATCGCCGTGACATTGTCTATCAAAGCCAACCTAACTCTTCTACCATTAGCTTTTCCTTTCTCCAAAGCCTCCCTAAATTCACTTACAATCTCATCATTTGAATTCACAGGAAATTTAAACTGAACTTCAATAACATACCCACCAGCGCGCAAAAAGTAGGCCTTGATTGACTTCTTGACGGCACTATAAGCATAATGCAGCATGACAATGGCATCCCCTTTACTGTATATCCCTTCAGAAAACGCCCATGCGGTATGCTGCAAGACAATGGCAACAGCAGTGGTGGCATTATCCACGACCGTGATCTCATCGACATTTTCTGCATTGATAAGGCGTTTGATAATCTTTCTTGATTCCAGTAACCCTTGCTGGATCTCGTGGTAGTAGAAATGGTCCGGCTGGCAAAGAAATCTCAGCTGCCATCGTCGTGCGGCCCTGATAACAGAAGCTGGACAGCTCCCAAAGCTGCCGTTGTTGATCCGGGCAACACCCAGATCGTGGTGAGCAAACTCGGATTGAATTTTAGCGTCTGTGATGAAGGAAGTGAGGTTTGGCTCGGAGTGATCAAACTGACACGCCTCTGAAAATCTACGACAACAAGCTTTAGGATTTGGACAAGTGTTAATCAAAGAAAAGAAAAAAAAAATCACCTACTTAGAATCATCCATCAAAAAATTTTTTTTCAAAAAAAAAAAAAAGAACTACCTAGTGGAGAGTATATCTGAGACATCCAAAGCAACAATCTCTTCAATGATGACATAAACATCAACCGTGAGAGAATCCCCATAAAATTTCACCATGCGTTTTAGTTCCTTGTCATTGGAAATAGTGATAAGGGTCTTCTTGTTACAAGGAAGGAAGTACTTTAAAGACATGAAATCAATGCTACAACTGAACATTTCAGCCACTTCCATCTTAAAATCTTCTAACTTAATCTGATCATCAATGTCTATAGCATGAGCCTGACCTCCTTTATAAAAAAATGTACCATTTTTATGGGTCTCAAATTCACCCCCAGATTGGCATATAGCTATAATTTCTTTTTTCTCCTCCATGGCCATGGCCTGAATCACTTCAAACAGAATTCATGTAATTCAGTAATATGATTCTTACGAAAATCCATCTTCCTTTGAATAATTACTAGAAGGATGAACTAGAGATTAAAAACTAAAAAAAAAACAACCATAACAAAAAAAAGAAAAATATAATGAGCCCAAAATGATCAAAATGAAAAAGAGTTGAGATGAAGGGAAAATTACCTTTCAAGTAAGATAAGAAATTGAAGAGTTTTTGTCCTCCCAATGCCAAATTTGAACCGAGACTTCAGAATTCGCCTTTTAAGTTTGCCCAGAAACTCGAGCTCTTTTTCTTTTTCTTCTCTTTCTCGTTGGGAAGATGGACAAAATTCCAATTGCCTCCGGGATCTAATCTAAGGAGAAAAATAAAAATGGACACTAAGAGATAAAAATTTTATAGACACTAAGAGATAAAAATTTTATCTCGTCAAAAATCTTTCAATTTGAAAGAGAAAAAGCGGGATAAATACAAAGGAAAAGTTTTACTATAAAATAATAAAATAATAAGTATACAATAATTTTTTAAATTTACAATAATTATTTGAGGATATACTCATAAAAAATAACTCTCATACTTACAACTTGTGGTAATCTCACTATACTCACTAAGTGTGGTAATTCTCAAAAAACTCTCTGTAAGATATTATCTCTGTCTAATAGATACTCTTTATTTTTTTCTCTCTCTGTAGCTTCTACTCCTTGTTGCTCCTCTCAATTTTGGGATGCAAAATGAAGAGGAGGGGGAAGCCCTATTTATAGAGCCCCTTATACACATTATGGGTGCCAAATTTGGCACCCCTTCTTTGCATGTGAAAGCATTAGCGTTCACGCTTCTTTTTCTTTTTTATTATTTTATTGTTATTATGGGCGCCGAATTCGGCGCCTATTTTTGTTGAAAAAACCATTAATTTTTCCCCTTTTCAACCGAAAAGGGGAAGAGATGACTATAAATCAACATCAACTCAAACGCATCTCAGTAAGCTTGGAACATAACTCAAACTTATATCAAGGAATCACCTTTGTTAGCATGTCTGCTGCATTCTTGTCGGTGCGAATCTTCTGCAAATTGAACAACTTCTTCTCAAATGCTTCCAAAATCCAATAATATGTGACATCGATATGCTTCATCCTATAAGGGTAGTAGGTATTCTTGCTCAGATCAATTGCAGTCTAACTATCGCAGTGAATTGCATACCCATCTTGTTTCAAACCTAAATGTTAGAGAAAATTCTTTAGCCATTACCTCTCTTTTTCTGCTCATGTAAGCCCTATATACTCAACTTTTGTTGTGATAAAGCGGCATTTTTTTGCAGCTTCGATTGCCACGATATAGCTCTCCTTGTAAAAGTAACAAGTACCTAGATGTATACTTTTTGCCATCAAGATCACCGGCCATGTCTACATATGCATATCCTTCCAAAACTCGTTTCCTTTTCTTAAAGCTCAGACACATTTTAGAGACACTCCTCAAATATCTAAAGATCCACTTAACAGCTTCCCAATACTCCTTGCCTAGATTTGCTAGAAAATAGCTCATAACTCCTACCACATGAGCTATATCTGACCTTGTATAAACCATTGCATACATCAAACTTTCAACTGCTAAAGAGTAAGGAATCCAACATCTTCTTCTTTTCTTCTTTTGAAGAATGACACATCTTTTTAGTGAGTTTGAACTTGTAGTGACCAGAAAAAATCTAAAAATTAATAAGTATGATTAATGATTTTTTCATAATTATTCCATTAAGTACTTAGGAAAGTACAAGTTTAGAATTTAAAAACAAGCAATTTGAAAGTCTTAATAGATATAAGACTTTAGAAATAAATAATGTTACAAATGCATAATTTTATGTATTTATATATGAAGCATGAAGCAAATGTGATGTTATGATAGTACAGTTAAGTAATTAAAAATAATTATTTAATGTACTAAATTAAAAGTTTATGATTCAATAAATTCATGTATGAGCTAAAGTAGTGATATCTATAAAAATCTCAATTAGAATATTTAAATTGAGATTATGTGATAAAAAGGAATTTCCGCCTCCATATGATTATATGTAATTCCCATATGATGCCAATTTAGGTCAACATGTAACCAACAACACAATACCATGATTAAGAAATGGTAAGCACAAAGTTTATGTATACAAGATCGATCTCAATTTTTATGAGATCAAAATGTATGACAAAGATTTTTTAAGTCATAAGAATTATTAGAAATTCAAGAATTCACAATGTCTTATATGTGCAAAGTAAATTACTTACCAGTGTAAATAATATTGTGACATTTATAATAAATTATTATTATTATTATTATTATTATAAAAACATTAGTGGAATGCACAAATATTGCACGAGTATTTAAGGTAAATACAAAATCACAAACAGATAAATTTCAATCTATAAAATGATTAAAAAAAGTTTATAGAGATTCATAGATAGGATGTAGAGTCATAAACGACATTTTGTGGGGAACAGTTTGGATTATACCCATAAAGCACGTAATTGTGGTAAGTCTAGATTTTGAATTAAATTGACTTGCAGATAGTCAATTTAATTTAAGGAAATTTTTATAAATTATGACTATTATTTTATGATAAAATTGAAAGCTTATAATATCAAAATTTTTAATGAAAAAATATATGTTTTAATTAACATTTTAAAGTTTTAAAATTTACAAAAAAATTATTTTGATCAAAGCTCTAAATATAGAATATTAATTTGAAAAGAAAGTAAATGTGGTGAAAATTGTTAATAACCGATTTTAAGGACAAAAGTGTCACAGTTTACCATTTTAGAATAAAATCACAAAATTTATAAAGTAGGAATAAATTCATGAAAATGATTTTTATGACAATATGAATATTTAAGTAAGACAATAATACAATAAGAGAATTGGATCTTATGCAATTATTTTTAAAGAGCAAGAATATTGCAATTTAAAAAAAATACAACTATGTTTATAGAAATTCCAAGTTTGTGTACCAAATTTGATCAATTTAACGTGACATAGTTTAGACTGTGCAGACCATAAGAGGGTCTATAAATACATGGATACAAAAACAAGAAAAAAAAAAAATTCTGGCCAATCAAAAATCAACCACACATTCTCTCTATTTTCTCTCTCTACTCTCGCTCCTTCAGCTCAATCCAAGAATCTGGTGTCCATTTTTGACACCTCTAGCACCAACGGAAAACTCTTATCGAGCTAAATCCAAAGGTGTACTGTGCCGCCCACAACTCTGTTGGAGGAAGCTGCATTCACCAGTCAAAGTGGCGAAAATACCCAAAATTTTTTGGCGAAATATCTTCACCTCTAACATGTGATCGACGTGATTTTTGTTCCTACGTACCCACCATGATAAGAAGAACAAGTCCCACCCTTGGTTATACCTCAACAACCACTAGAGAGCTCTACCCATGTACCCCCCATTGTTGCCATCGTTGACCCCGCCGTTCCAGGTGGAGTTAAGGCACATCATTGATGCCAATAGTTTCAAACCACCATAGGGGATCTTTTCCCCCAACCAATTTTAGTGAGCCGTGGTTGCACGATGGAGATCGGAGCACACCACCACCAATTGTTGTGGAGCACATCACCTTTGCTATTTCGTGCAGCGCCACCCCAAATTAGTTGGGGGAAATGTTTAGAGGATCACAAGGATTGTCTTGCCTCGTCTAATTTTATGAGCACTTTGCCAAAGGACCACAAAAGGCCTCAGCCCTTGTGTACCGCCACAAGGCACATGGGACCACCATTCTAGATGGTGGTGTGGTGCACCACCACCATCATCATTGCCCAGAAAAGCCCGAAAATGCAAAGCCCCAACCCAATTTCGGGCTAACCTCAACGGAGAACCACCGTCCACACCGCCTATTTTGGCCCAAGTCAAACCCACTGTGATAGAGGTTGTTTTTTGGTGAAATTGATGTGACCATTGAGCTCAAAAGGTGGGAAAATAAAGGAAGCCAAAGTTGCAGTAGCCACCACCCACCGAAGCCCGCCACTAGCAGTCATAGGTGGCCTGCCTCTACGACCTCGGGTTTTAGTGATCCGAATCTTCGATCGACGATCCGAGACCATCCTGACTTGTTTCGATGTCCCGAACACGATGGTGCCCTCTATTTGGGCTAATTCCATTCCATTGAAAATCATTTGGTATCAACTATACACGGATTAAGGCGACTCAGACTATAATAACAGAGTCCAAAATGATGTTTCTAGCAATTATAAATCTCCAAGAAACATTGCAAACTGTAGATACAACGAGACCTGACTAGAGGGCCACTGTAATAACAGAGTCCAGAATGATATTTCCTAGCCATCTATGGTCACTCGAGGGCCACTGTTGAAGATGCTTTGCAAACTATAGATATAACGAGACCTGACTAGAACTGCTAGCTCAGAATCTAGGTAAGTAGGAATTGTGCCTACAATATAAACAGATTTTAAATAAATTGTTTTATATGTTTTTATAAAAATTTATGAAAATACGTGATTAGTGATTTGTCACACTGTGTTATGTTATGATGTGTTGTTATGTTATGATATTATGATTTATTATGCTTATGTCATGCCATGTCATGTTATGTTGTGATTATGTCATGATTAACATATGATGTATGCAATATTTAAATCATATTGTTTAGTCACCTTGAAGTTAAGCATGTTTATGATTTATGGTTTATGATTTATGTAATTGTGATGCTATGTAGTAACATGTCATACTGCTATACACAATAAAATAAGTGAAACTAATGGAACAAGTTAAGGGCGTCGTACCAACCTCCCAACTAACGAAGAAGCTTCAATGATGTTTATAATCTCAGCGTTATTGGGGACCTCATGAACCCTGACTTTTCGAGGATTGCGCGCAACCGAAACAATCACCTGGGCCTAATTAATAAAATAAGTTATAGCTCATATAATTAAGCATAAAACAAGTTGATAAGCAAGCATAAAATGTTTTTGCATTTTTATTAAAATGATTTTTAATTATGTTTTGGGATATTAATTTCCTATTTACTAAGCAAAAGCTCATTTAAGTATGTTCATGTTATAGGTAAAAAAACTTGTTAGCAATACTTGATAGGCAGTGGTGAGTGGGAGATGAAAGGTGGAGATGATAATGAATACCGCTCACGCAATATAACAGTCCGATCCACCGACAACGAATTCTAGATTAGAATCCACGGATTTACAAATTGAGGTTTAAATTATTTAGAAAAAACTAAGAATAAATATAAAACTAAAAACTTTAACTAATTAAAAAAATTAAGACTAAAAATTTAAATATTTGAACCATAGCCACCTAAAGAATTTTTTTTTTTTTTTCCGAAAGGAAGCCGTCTAAAGGATCCATCTTTAGTAGCATTTAAAGTGTCAACGGATAAAAAAGACCAACCATCTGTTGACACAAGTGGAATGGATTGTAGCGTGCAAGACTTTACATATTCGAACCGGTTTGCGAAAATATGCTTTTATTTTGATTTATTATTTCACCAACTCCAGGTGATGGTATAGAGTTTATGTTGTACCGACCTTTGATATAGGCGGTAAGTAGCTAAAGAAGCAAAAATGGCGATTATCTATAAAGAAGGACATGATTTGGAAGCGGTGCAATTAATGGTGTTGAGCACCAAGGGTTTGAAACCTGAACATCCGATGTAAGATAAGAGATTCTAGTTTGAGTGAGTTCCTATGAAAGCGGACAAAACAAGAAGTTTTAAAATTATTCTGACGTGGGGCACGTTGTGGTGTGAATTCATACTCTACAAGCTAATGGCGATGACAATCACCACCATACAGGAGTATTGTCGTATTAAGGCTGCTGTTGACGACACCCACGTTATGTAATTAGACTACTTAAATCCCAAATTTTGTCAATCAAGAAAGAAAAAGGGCTTTAAAGTTAGGAATAAGTTCTTCTACACTACTAAAAGACATTTGAATTCAAAATGTGGACACTAAGTGGGTGTTTGGAAAGATGGTGAGAACCAGTGGTGAGAACCATTTTTACTGTAGCATGTGAAAGTTTTACACTATAATAAATTTTTTTATTATTACTGTAGCATGTGAGAGCTTTTTACTGTTCATAACTGAGTTTGTGGTGGAAACTGAGTGGTTCCCACCACTCCCAAACACCCTCTAATCCATCATTCAAAGACTAGTGTGGGTTGCCTTTTTATTTTTTATTTTCCCCTGAATATTATGAGGTTGCTTGACGATGAAGAATGTATTCTTCAAGTCATGAAATGACTTTTTTTTTTTTCCAAAAAAAAAAAGAGGAATAAGAAGAAGGGGAATATTCTTTTCTAGTCTTTCAAGTGACAAGATACACGGAAACCCAAAGCACTTATTCTGAGATCACAGTAATCTTCCTGTTGTGACATGAGAATTTTGCCATACTTACTGACATTTTCGGGCTCTAGAAATTTATATCATACAGGGGCTGTTTTTCCGGGAACATCTATTTGGATTCAAATCCTTAAAATTTTTTAAATACTTATTTGTTTTTCATAAAATTCAAATCAAATGAATCCTTTAAATCTAGGTTTTTAAAGATTTAACCTCCTCCGATTCTTTGGAATCGGACATGATTGCTATTGAATATAAGAACCAAAAAATGAATAAATTTCACGATATATGACTGCGCACAACTTGTAGTTTACTTCTTTCCAAGTTATTATACAAAACTTCCATCAATCAACATAACGGCTAACTACCACCGAACGTTGCCCTGTTCCACAGATTTCAGACATTATCTCTTTCTGCAGCCGAATATCCAAGAATTTCACTAAAACTCTCTTCATCTTGAATTTGGTTTGGTTCGATTTGCAGGAATTCACAGTTGATCCATGAAAATCCTCTAGTTTCCCACAGTATCTTTCACAGGCAGGTGTTGGTTTTAAAAAAGAACACACTTGAGGTAAACTACTTTATTGTGTGGAGTAAAGCTGATGAAGTCTTGTTTCAATGGACGGCTTAAAAGCGTGCAAGACATATACAACAAAACGACAGGTCAACAGATAAGTTATCGTCTCTGGAAACTAACGTCAGAATAACTAAAAGATGAAAAATTCTTTCAGCTCAGATACATTCACTTCTGCAATTCATCTCTCTGCCAATCTTTTTGGCGCGAATGGTACCGAAACCATTGCAAATAGTCAAGCATGCAAGGGATGCAGAGAAGCATAGCTGTTATTCATCAGAGAGACTTCTTCAGTGCCTCATTACACTACACATAAACAGCAAATCACATGTCAAGGACAACTTAACATCAGAATTTTTTTTCTTACTTTTTTTAAAAGAGATTTAAGTAGCAATCAGGTTCGTAAAATATTACAAATTTAATATGTTAAATTTTTCCAGTCGGATAAGTCCAATATACACACAGTCAACCTTTCTTTTTCCTGGAAAATGGAAATCATAGGCTACAAAGATCCAAGGATGACCTTATCCTTCTCATCTCCCTACCCCTCTACAATGGTTCACCAGAGTATTGAATGTACCAACTAAAAACACACCAAGAAAGGTCTCCTACTTAGCATGTCAGGAACCGCAGGAAAATATCTGCAATAACAGATAATTTACAACGCAACTACATAAAGAATCTTGTAAACCAACATTCCTCATATATGATGGCCAAGAAAAGCCGTATGATATGCGATTTTAATTAAAGGATCAAATGAACGAGACAAAGGATACGCATGATAAGAATCAATTTTCTGTCTAATTTTGTCTTCCACTAGTCATTCCTTGGAGAATAATATTGCTCAATGAAGAGCTCAATGAATATACTACTTTGTTGCATAAGCCAGTGTCTTGGTAGGTGTTATCTGAATACGATTCCAACTTCCAACTTGGATCTTTTTCCATCAACATGGCCGCCTAGAAGAATTCAACTTAGCCCTTCTGATATTGACTAGCCTAAGAAATTTCCTAGTAATTTGTTTCTTT
>CAMOHE010025894.1:11995-23612 GCA_946598075.1 Artocarpus hirsutus | reverse complement strand
TTAAAAAAATTAAAAAAAATGTGAGTGTTTTTAAAATGACAGTAATAGTTACTGCAACTTTATTGTTTATTCTGTGTTGTGCACATAATGTGAGTTTTTTTTTTTTTTTTTGGGTGTAGATGGATCTACATGACGTACGACTAAAGCCCATCTTCTCAGTTGGCGAGTTTGCGTTGCATAATGTATCCTTTATGCACCAAAGGAAAAAAGAATTTTAATATAAAAAAAAGACTGAAAAAAGATTTCCAAAAAAATTAAATAACTTGGTTCATCCCCAACCTTTTTACAAATGTGTAATTTGGTCCCTTAATTTTTTTATTTAATTGCTAAACGTTAAAAAAAAATTTAGTCCTTAGCTGTTAAATTTGACTGTTAAAAATTATTGAATATCATTTTTGGTTAGTGAAATTACTAAATTAACTTTCAAGTAACTAATACATTAAAAAAATTAAGAGTAGATCATAGCCATTCATTTAACAACACCAAATCACAATCATTAGTTTAATTTTTACTCAAAAAAAATTCAAAGCTAGCAAAAAAAAAAGAAAAAAAAACCTAAAAAAGTTCCAAATCAACAAAAAGCAAAAGAGAAAAAACCCAAAACCCCATTGCCAACCCCTACCCAACCACCGGCCCCCGCCCTCACCAGTGACCCCTCCTTTGCACCCAACTCCATCGTAGCCCCGTCCTCGTCGATCCCACCTTGTCTCTCACAGCCCCCTCCCTGTTAGCCCAAATGCCAAGACTTTAAGGTAGATGATGTAGACAAGCTAGACAATCTCACCCCCTTCACAAGCCGTCAAGCCTAGGCGAAGATGAAGACACGGGAAAAAGCATCGTTGCAGTCGAGCCCACCCCCTTCACGAGTTAATCGAGCTAAGGCGATCTCTACTATCATCATGTGAGCCAGCGGTTGATCTATGCGCCAATCGTGACAATTGTCGATTTCTGCAAAAGGATCGAGGCATAGGGTTGGGTCCGTCCGTCATCCTTGTCGTTGTAACTAATGCAATTGACCGTCGCTGCCATCATTCTCACTGGAGTAGAGGGAGGAAGATTTTCCTCTTATTGATATAAACAACATTTTTTTTAATAAAATTTTTATTTTTATTTCTACTTAGTATTATTAATTAGTATTATACTAATAATTATTGTTTTGTTTATATGGATATTGTTTTAAAATCTGATTTTTTAGGGAATTATATCTTTTTTTTTTAAGAATTTGATGTGATTTTTGTTTCAGAAAATCTAAGTTTTTTAGTTAAAAAATCTGATTAATAATATATATTTATTTTTTTTTTACCTTTTTTATGTTTTAATTTTACTTTCTTTAAAACATATTAGATATTTTACTAAAATACCCTTAATAAAGTGGTCAAAATGTTTTAACAGTCAAACTTAACGGTTGAGGATTGGTTAGACTCAGTTAAATAAAAAAAAAGATTAGGGACTAAATTGCATCTTTTTAAAAAGGTTGAAGACCAACTAAATTATTTACCTAAAAAAAACTTATTACGTCCTTCATTGTCTAGGTGTCCATCGTAATCTATTTCTTATTTGAACCACGCTTTAAATTTAAGGCTATCTCACCCCTAGGCTATTGATAAGTGGAAGGATCTTATTAACATCTATGAATGATAAATCAAGGAATAGATTGAAGTATCATGAGATTCTTGGCTAAAATTCAAAAATAACAAAAAGGAGCTCCAAAATTGTAGTAAAAGGAGCTTTTTTAAAAAAAGAAGAAAACTTACATAAAATGTTGTGTTTATAGATTCTAATAATAAATTATGTCAGCGGTTCTAAAAACATAAAGGAAATATCATATTAAGACAATTCAGAGTTTTCAAACAACCAAAAAACCAAAAATACCCTTTCACCACAAATATGACTTACTTTTATTTTTCCTTTTTTTTTCTTCCTTTCTTCCGCTCTCTTGTGTTTCTCTCTCCACTCTTTCCCTCTTCTAGAATTTCTCTTTTCCCTCTATCTACACCCGCTCTCACTAACTGGTTTTCCTGTCCAACTTCTTCATCAATGCTAGCGAGCTCACAACGGTCTCCAATTTCCTGAAGATGAGGCCAGATTTGCAATCAAAGTCGAGATCTCGTCATGTCGCACACCACTCATTTCGTTGCTCTTTAAAGATCGACATGTCACTGTCACTGTGACCGTCGCAAGATTGGTGATCGCGATCTCAGTTGAAGAACCGAGAAAGGTGAAGAGATTCGGCAGAGTTCGACGAAGATTCGCACATCAACAAAGAGTCAATGGGGATTCAATGCCGCCCGAGTTTGAGCCCTTGCTCGTCGTCACCGTCCAAGTTTGAGCTCCCGCTGTCATCGCCATCCAAGAGCTCTAATCAAAGTCTGAGAGGTTCGATTTGAGTCATTGTTTTCGAGGTTGCTTCATATCTAAGGAAAAAAATTAATTTCGTTTTTTATGTACTTTTTTTTTAATTTTGGTTTTTGTCTTGAAAAAAAAAAAAAAAAAGGGAAGAAAAGAGAAGTTTTGCTTTTTTAATAGTGTTTTATGAGCTTTTTTTTTTTTTTGTAAATACTGTAATTATATTAAAAATATTATATTTTTATGTTAATATATTTTTTTATATTTATACATTAATTTGTATTAAGAGGTTAATATTATATTTTTTAGTCGACTATGGTCTAAGTAAAGTCATCGATGAAATTTTTGTATATTTATACAATAACATAGTTATTATAAGATTAATATTGTATTTTTCAACTATTAGTAGTCTGACGAAATCATCTGTGAATTTTTATATCTACACAATAAAACAATATTACCAGGTTATATTGTATTTTACGGCCGCCAATAGTCCGACGAAATCATTGATGAATTTTTGTATTTACATGATAACATAATATTATCAAGTTTATACTATATTTTTTGGCTATCGGTAGAAAAATGAGAGATATAGAGAAAAAAAATAAAGATATGTTATTTTGCTTTTTTTGCCTTAAAAAAAAAAAATTGAAAAACAAAGTTTACAAGACTTGAGGTTTTTGTTGCATGTACCCCAAGGCCCAGCCATACCCGGTCAGTCAACTGGCCCTTCTAATAGATGATATTCTTGACCCTTTTTTTTATTTTTTTATTTTGGATCAACATGTTCTCGCCTCTTGCAGACTCTCATGCAATAAAACTTTTTAAGAAATTTTTATAAATATTATCTTTGAAAATGTATTTTTTATAAATATCATAAATATTTTAATGTGATACAATTTAAACATGTATAATATAAATAGTAATGTGGTATAACTTTTTCAAATATGGTATAAATAAACAAAGTTTAAAAAAAAAATGCATAACATGTAATTTTCTAAAACCTTTTTGCATTGAAAGGCCTTTGACTTAATGTAATAGCCTTAAGACACAAAACTAAAAAGGTGAGTTAATTGGGCACATTCATTAAATTTATCATCATCTTATCACAAATTCTTTTCTAAACCCCAAAAAAATAAACTAAAAGAGGAATATATGCTAAAACTTTAAGATTCATGTTTCAAGGATATTCAAAAAAATAGTTAAAACTATAAGTTAAAATTTTAAGTATGATAGCGTATAAGAGTTATACACTATAACACATGAAAGCTTTACACTGATTACAGTTTAAAACTGTGTTTCAACTAGGTTGCTAAATATATTCAATCATCTCTGTTACCAAAACCTTGACTTAGTTCATATTATGAAGGCTGCATCATTATCAATGTCAAATATATCCTTAAGTTGCTAGCCAAACTGTTTACTATGACAAGAACTTCACCGCAGTCACTATGCTATTCCTTTTTGGGCCATACTATGTAATGTTTAGGAGAAGAGCTAGGACATAAAATTTCAACCGTGTAACGTAATATGTAAAAGTTTTTCACTGTTTGCAATTGAAACTATGTAGTTAAAACCATAACTCTTGACGTATTTAACAAAACGGTTTAAACTTATAAAAAAAAGTTTAAACACTCTATAAGAGCTTTACATTATAGATATAATTAGTTGAAAGTTTATAAATGCACAAGAAAACTAATCATTATAACTTTGTAAGATGATCAAAGTAGCTAAGGAAATCACGAAAGCTAGGAAAAAACTATTCCAATCACCCACGTCCACCGTACTTTGGTATATGAAAACCTTCATTCGGTTTCATGAGCCTTATTGCTTAATTTTCATTAAGCCATTAACATTGCCTCCCACTTGTAATTGAAAGTCAAAAGCATAAAAAATTCCTAAAACAAAAAAAAAAAAAAAGGAACTTCCACAACCTACACCTAGTGACTCTTCTAGCTCAAAATTTTCAATATTGTAAAGTAGTGATGTGACTTCCTCTTCTTTTTGCTTTTCAATTTTGCTGCACTAAAACTCGAGTAATTAGTCTCCATAGATATGCACCCTAAACAACTTCTTGAATACTTCCTACAAAAGATGTTCACTAAGCTAAGCAAAGCCCCCATGAGAACGTTAAATCAGCTTTCCTGCACCAAACAAGAAGCATTAAACAAGTCAAGGATGTTGTTAGTTTATAAGAAAGTAAAATTAATGGTTCTATTGAGCTTGAAGTAAATTTTGTGTAAGTTTATCAAATAAACCCAAAAAAAGGTGACACCATTTGTTGGAATCATGTAAGTATTGAACATGGTCAAACACATATAAAGGACTTGAGATTAACAAAATCAAAATATCCAATCTGTCAACAATCTTAGCAGATAATACAACAAACGGCTTACTGCTTTTATTAAGAAGTTTCAATGCAATATTCCGTCCAATTCTTGTCTGTAAAGAGCTAGACTCTGCAGGTACACAAACCACAGTCAGCTGCTAAAATAAATCGACATGTCAATCATTATCACACACACAAAAAAGGATGGGACAAATGGACAGAAATGTATAAGCAATTCAATAGTCGACTAAACAATGATCATGTGCGCAAAATAAAGCAGTAGCTTAGTCTTTTCACACTTCACAAATCACTACCGTGTGGTTTGACCCTAGAAATAAAGCTCTGAATTTAGGGTTAAGGGGGATGAAATCCAAATATCAACAATCCTTTATTTGTTAAGAAACAATCTCTCTTTATCAATCTTCACAGAAAGGAAAAACTAAAGAGAGAGAATAACGTCTTGTTGCTCTGTAAGGACATGGAATTCACCATACATCAGTATCCGGTTGTGGGATAGACAATATCGCGTGGTAGTCTATACGTCCTTATCCAGTCAAAATCATCTCTGCTAGCTGGAGATAACTAAAACTAAAGTTTGGTTCATAGGTTTGAACATAAAATTTGAACGGGAATTCAAATTTTTGTGTGAGAAAATACTGTACCAAAAAGGTTTGGATGTGATCCGAACCAACAAAAAACAAAAGGGCATAAAACCACGAGCACTCGATATGAGACCACAGCCAGCCACTGCCTCTTGAACACAAAATAAAATAAAAATCTTGAAGTGCATTTGCTAGCAGTTGACAAGATTACAAAATAAGGTTAACATACAATCAAAAAAATATTGACAGTTAAAGGAAAGGTGAAATCTGAAAAGCAAAAGGCAGCTTAGATTTGAGAAAAGAATCCGTACATCTGTATAAGCATATACACCAGCCTCTGTTGGTCCTACAGGACTTCCCCTCTTCATAAATTTCCTGTCTTTGTATATATAAAGAAGGGGAATCCCAGTTGATAACTCTAAGCTAATAACCTGTTTGCCAGAAAATTGGAATCTATTTATTAGCACATTACTTAGCACTAAGTAAAAATTCAAATGACTATAATTTGATACCTCCTGAGTAGTTAATCTGTCAAGATACATAATTATAGATCTCAATGAATTTCCATGAGCAGCCACCATCACGTGCTTTCCAGATTGAAGATGGGGTTCAATCTGCAAAATGTTCTCGTATTATTCGACCACATGAAGATTAAGACAAATTTAACCAAAAACATACAATAGAACATCCTGAAGATAACTTAAAAAGTTTATGAGAATCACCATAAGTAAATATTACACTAAGAATGGCCTGGACATGCTTACATGTTCTCTGAAATAGGTAACAGCTCTTTCTGAGCACATTTCCAAGCTCTCGCCGCTTGGGGGAGGAATATCATAGCTTCTACGCCACTCGTGCACTTGCTCCTTACCATATTTTTCAGCCGTCTCCTGCTTATTAAGACCCTGTAATTCTCCATACCTGAAAAAAAAAAAAAAAAGAAGCATCTAGTAGTTTTACCCATGCTCAAATATTGTTAGGAAATATTGCATTGATAGATGTGAGTAAAAGATAAATACATTCTCTCGTTCAATTGCCAAGATGTTATAACTGGGATCGATTGCTTCTTGGTCTCTTCGCTGTATATTCGAGTCCAACTCTCAGCCTGATCATTCTCTCTATGGATGATAATAGGCACCTACGAAGCATGATTCGGTTAATATGATGCAAATTCTCTTTCTTGCAAATTTGAATCGTTGATCAACAATAATCATACTAGGAAAACTTGGCAATTTAAGTCATCAAATATGTCATAAGATAAAATAACAATTTTCTACAAACATAAACAAAGATACCTTCTTGCGACGGTGCTGAGTCATCGCAAGCATAGCCGTCATTTGTGCACGAATCAGAGAAGACGTGTATATTAGATCTACAGGTATGTTGCTAATTCTTTTACCAGCCTCAATTGCTTCATCTATGCCTCTCTTTGTCAACGGCACGTCAACGCAACCAGTGAACAAGTTCTTCTCATTCCACAGAGACTCACCATGCCGAATCAATATCAAAGCAGCTTCACCTACCAATAAAGACTACAGGATCAGTATTCAACACCTAATAGAGAAAAACCATTAACATTTCCAAAGCATCAAAATTTGTCTTCTCTTCAGCCAAAAATAAAGGACTACATGACATTTTCCTTCTCCAACAATTTGAAACTCGACATGGTCCGGAACAAACCTGATGTTTTCTGAGAACCGTTAGTGCTGTCACCTAAGTCAGATACAGTGGACTGATCCACCACGGAAGAATGAGAAGCCGAAGTGCGAAAAATACGCAATTTAAAGGGTTGACTAGAATTATAATTTCCTCTTCGGAGCAATCTGATATCGGCTTCAAAACCCTTTGAGGAAAAACTCAAAAAGGAATTTCTTGAACCCTTTATAGACCCCAAAGTATTGTCACAACCACAATTCTGAATTCCCCCAACAGATTGGTGCAGAACAGCTGCGTTCATTCTGTCAAAAAAAAAACAAAAAAAAAAACAAAAACAAAAAATAAAAACAAAAAAAAACAAAAGAAATGAGCCAAAAAATATCTTTCATAGTCAAAATAATAGATATAATGAATCCATATATATATATATATATATATATATTTTGTCGTTCAATTTCTGAATCTCAGAAAGGGCAGAGAACAGAAGAAATGATAATGCCCATGAGTTTAGCTATCGCACTAACACCAAATCGATCGTATCTTGCAGGTAAAAGAAACCCAATTTCATTTCTTTTTCGCTGTGAACAAATTTGAGTTTATATTCCTCTTTCCTTTCCACGAACACCAGAGGTTTTAGTTTATTATGCACTGTGTGTGAAAATGTAAATCGGAGTTTAAAAGAAGATGATGAAGGAGAAGAAAACAAAAGCACAATTGAAAACCCAAAAAGGAACAAAAGAAAGCATCAAAGTCCATTAACAGAAAGCGTACAGAAATTAAAAACGAAGGTTCATCCCAAAACAATTGAAAAAAAAAAAAAAAACACAGACGAACAATTAAAGAGATTTGCCCGAGCAAAAAATAATAAATAAATAAAGAAATTTGCAGTGTGAAACTAACATTGATATCAGATGGGCTTGAAATATCAAGGAAAAGTGAGAGAAGGCAGAAAAAAGTAGAATCAAAATATAAGATTGAGGGTGTTTGGTTAGTAAGAAAGTGAAAGTGATCAAAAATTTGGCGAGATCGACGTCAAAAGGGAGGGTTGTCTTTATACAAATTAAGCGGAGGAACGCAAAAATACCACTTTAAAACGACGTCGTAAAATCTTTTTTTTTTTTTTAAGAACGTAAAATCGCTCTTTTTTTTAATGGAAAATCTCAATTTTGTGTGCGCGTGGTTTTTATTTTTAACGCCTTTATGTTTTTTTAACACAATTAATAAACGTGTCTAAAATCATGTCTAAAATATAAATACGAACACGATAAGTTTATAACACGTGTAACATGAAAAAAGCCAAAATAAATTAAAAATTAAATATTGGTGTAAAAAAATAATAATTTTTAATTATTAAATATTTTAAAATGTATTTTTCTTTTTTCCTCCAATCTTTAAATTTTTAATGAAGCAGATCAGAGAAAAATTGCTTTAAAGCCATAGACAGGTTTCATTGAGAATGTAGGCTTAATGTGAGAAATTGAGGCATTATATAAAGAGAAGGAGAGACATGAAAGTTTCAAAACATAAAATCATAATAAATATATTAAAAGCTATTATTGAATACTAAATGATAATCTAGTGTAGTGGTGGCAAGCGCAAGAAACCCACCCTTAGGTTTATTTTAACCCGTTTATATCATGTCATTTTCGTATCGTGATGGCTTTATTTTTTAGAATATTCTTTTAATAATTTTTAAGAATTTTTTTCAAGGCACTTTTTTCTATATCATTCAAATTGTATCAAATGTCCCCAAAGGGACTTTTAGGGCATAGGGAGGATCTAGAGATCAATGCTCAAGCGACGTTATTTTCCTACTTCGGATATATTACATGTAGGGATGGAGTCTAATTCGTCATTTGCATGGCGTAGCTTACTTTGGGATAGGTAGCTACTTTATTTTAGTGCATGATGGCGAGTAGGGAATGGGAGATCGACTGTTATGTCGACAGATACGTGGCTATCACGGCCTAACACTATGGTGTTTGGCATGGTGGTTAGAATTATTGGTTAAAACTGTAACTGTAGCATATGAGAGTTTTACACTGTAGCAACTTTTTTGCTTTTATTGTAGCATGTAAAAGCTCTACACTGTTTCTAACTAAAAAGTTAGTTAGAACCAACTAATGTCAAACAGGCTATTACCTTAAAGCAGCTAATCTTTTGGCTCAAGAGGCTAAAGGCTCTTCGAGATGGATTGGGATTTTATCCGAAGCATAAGGTCTATCATGTTGCTCATTTCCAAGGTGAAGATCATGTATGGGAGGCATGGGGAATATAACTATGAAGTTTGGATACCATGGAGCTATGAAAAATCGAAATGAGTCTCTTTGGAGGGGAGTGCAAATTATAGTTGGTGGAAGATTTTATGGCACTTAAACATTCCCCACAAAGTTAAGCTCTTTATATGGCAAGCTTGTTAGACATGTATACCCTAAGGACTAAAATGTATTATGTTTTTGGAGACATTTTATTAATAAAGAATTTATTTATTATTCATATACCAAATGTTGTCCTCTTTATATTCATATTTGTTGAATGTATGTTAAGCAAACAAAAGTCTAAGACTGTCAGTCTAAACCTTTAGAATCAGGCATACAATAGACAGATTATGCAAAAGACATGATTCTAAAGGTGACGGTCTAAATCATAAGATCCGCAATCAAGGGAATAAACTTGGGCACTTTATTCATGCAAAGATTTTTATGTTGTCTATATCCCTAACGGGATATGGTTTGCCTTGGCTATCGGAGGTGGACTCAACGAATAGAAACATTAGTGCATTGTCATAGATAACAATGTATTGGATCAAGACATAAAGTGTAATTGATATGGATTAATAATTCTGTCTGGGCAAATCAATTCACTTTAGATAATCACATGTGTTGTATCTTAATCTTGAAATGAATAGTGGGTTCGTTGTCTTGACTTATGTCTTTTAATGTATCAAATGATGACATCTATATTTTATGATGGTATGCATACCGGTACGCTAGAGACATAACTCTTGATAGTGTAGACTTGTTATTCATAGATACGGATTCCATAGCTCTTCTTTAGGAGTTGATGATATCCTCTTATATGCGTTATCCTGTAATTGAAAAACTGGAGAGTTCAACCATTTGGATAGATAGGCGTAATCGAATGGCATACTGTCTTTGGATAATAAGTTTTCTAATGGTGTGATAATAGAACGTAAACGAAAAATAATCGAGAAGGTAAGACAAAATTCATCCTTAAACAGATTATGGATATCTTATGAGGATACGATACATCATGATATGTCATGGATACTTGGTTATTTTGGGCTTCATAATTTTATATAGTTTGAAAGTGCAGCTTTAAGTTTTTAGTAGAGCAGCGTTAGAGTTGATAATTATGATATATATATATATATATTTGAGATATTGGATTTTATAATTATCAAAAGCGTGAACTATATAGTTTCATCGGGTCCTCTTTGCTCGCTCATAATAAATCATGTAACGATATGATGTACTTTTCTAATAAATTGGTGACTTTTGTTAAATTATTAGATTGGTTAAAATTCGATAGGATCAGATAATTCATGTTTGTTTGTCAGTTGAATTAATTTATGTAAATTAATTCAAGATAAACTTATTGAATTATCAAGAATGTTTATTTTTTCATATATTATCTAGATATGATGGCTTTAATCGGATAACTTCTCTATTAGGTTATTTGACTTAAAACTAAGGCTCTACCCAAAGAATCTCGAGTGAAAAATAAAAGATTTGCAAGGATAAGTTTGGCTTGCCGATAGAGTAAGTTCGACAGGTCGATTTGCTAGTTCGGCCTACTGACCGAGTGATAATCTAAGCAAGTGTTTTTACGTAATTTTTATCAGATATTGATCCAGATTCAAATTTTTAAGGCCTTATCTGATAATAACCAACCATGACCTCTATAAATAGGGAGTGAATTTTTAAGTTATTTAGATTAGTTTAGAAATTAAGAGTGAGTACTCTAATATGTGAGTTTCTGAAACTCTTTGAAGAGCTATTGTTCACAAATCAAGAACGTTAGTTTTGGGTTTTCTCAATTGGTTGGAAGGAGAGTCAACGACAAAGAGCTGTACGATGTATGCTCACACACACTTTAATCGTGGATAAAGAATAACAAAGAAGACCAATTGGTTGAGGTTTTCTATAACGTTCTTCTCTTCACAAATTGCAGGAGCCCTTTGGCATACAAGCTTAGTAAGATCTGATTAATTTATACATATAACATGTCAAACTTGTGTTTTAGAAAATATCTAATATAAAAATTTTAAAATTTCTATTGCGTATTTATTTTCCAACAAAACTTTCCATGATATTCTTCCAACATAGGAGAACTTATCTATTCAAGGAATTCCTTGTTCAAGGGGCTATAAGGGATGTCTTGATGAAAGGGAAACAGTGTTTCATGCCTTATTCTTGTGTTGCTTTCCATGATATTCTTCCAACATAGGAGAACTTATCTATTCAAGGAATTCCTTGTTCAAGGGGCTATAAGGGATGTCTTGATGAAAGGGAAACAGTGTTTCATGCCTTATTCTTGTGTTGCTTTCCATGATATTCTTCCAACATAGGAGAACTTATCTATTCAAGGAATTCCTTGTTCAAGGGGCTATAAGGGATGTCTTGATGAAAGGGAAACAGTGTTTCATGCCTTATTCTTGTGT
>CAMOHE010025894.1:0-11975 GCA_946598075.1 Artocarpus hirsutus | reverse complement strand
TTAATTTATACATATAACATGTCAAACTTGTGTTTTAGAAAATATCTAATATAAAAATTTTAAAATTTCTATTGCGTATTTATTTTCCAACAAAACTTTCCATGATATTCTTCCAACATAGGAGAACTTATCTATTCAAGGAATTCCTTGTTCAAGGGGCTATAAGGGATGTCTTGATGAAAGGGAAACAGTGTTTCATGCCTTATTCTTGTGTTGCTTTCCATGATATTCTTCCAACATAGGAGAACTTATCTATTCAAGGAATTCCTTGTTCAAGGGGCTATAAGGGATGTCTTGATGAAAGGGAAACAGTGTTTCATGCCTTATTCTTGTGTCGATCAGCTCATTAGGTACGGAATTCGAGCATTTTATGGAAATCAATTACCTCCTTTAAAGGAGGCAGAGTTGATCTTTTCTTACTTAACTGTGTGTTCAAATGTGGCTGATATGGAAGGATCGAAATGTGTTTATTCAAGAAGGTAGAAACATTTCAGCAATGGTTATTTTGGAAGATGCAGCAAGGTGGCTAGCTGAGTACTATGCTTTTTCAGTGCATTGGCAGAACTATTTTACCACAACCATCTACAAGACCTCGCCATTGGACACCCCCACCTCGAGAGTGCTTGAAATTGAATGTAGACGTATCTGTTCTGTCTCATTTAGACGATGTGGGAGCAGAGGCCTGATCGGAGACTGTTTTGGATATGTTATGTGTTCTTTCTCAAAGAAGTTGGATAGTTGCTTTAGCGTATTTGCTGTGGAATGCTAGGCGGTTCGAGAGGGCTTGTTGTTTGCCAAAGAAAGTGGCCTGCGTGTCTCTCTTGTAGAGAGTGATTCCTCTTCTGTTCCTAAGTTTTTTTTTCTGAACTAGCCTCTCTGGCTATGGAAGAGCCTATTCTAGCATATATTAGATTGCTGCTACGCGAAGCTGTTGGTGGTTTATGTAGTTATATTTCACGTTCTTGCAACGTAGTTGCCCATACATTGGCAAAACTGGCCTTTTCATTCAATGAAGAATGTTATCGGTTAGAAGAATTTCCTGATTGTATTGAACTTTATGTAATGTTGATTTGGCCTATTGTTAATGGTATATTCCAACTTTACATTAAAAAAAAGAAGAAGAAGAAATAACCTTTTTTTCAAATGGTTAATTAGTAATATACTGATATTGATTAATGGTGTACTAATTGTTGGGGTACGATTTGGCTAAGCCCAAATTGTCTATTGAGGCCTAAAGTGAGGATTTAGTTTTTCGGTCGAAACAAGTCAATCCCAACGAGATTGATTGACTCAAGATTGTTTGATAAGAGAAGCATCGTTTATCTAGCGTTTTATCAAATTGAGGCTTCGATCGATTCGATTGAGTGCAAACCGATTGTGTATTTAGACAACACTTTTTGTTGTTGTAGGTTTGATCTCCCAAGTTTCAATTCGACGGAATCGATTCATACAATCTGACAATTATTAGTATGTCTAGTCATGAACTTTAGAGTGGGGAAAGCATGATTCTTGTAGCCTATCGCAGACTGACACGTGTTCTACTATTGTGGTTACCTCAAGCATTATCATCCCCACTTTGTCAGTTAAAAGCCATGACTTCTCCTCATCCTTTATACAAGGGAATGTCATCTTTATTTGTAGACACATGAAAAAGAAGATGCAGAAACTCTGTCAAAATTTCCTTTCATTCTCATCTTTGTAATCTGTACAACTTAAATTCATACATAGTGAAGAATAGTAGACATAGCTTTTTTTATAGAGTGAACCACTATAAATCTATATGTGTTGTATCATTTATCTTTTCAATATTGTTTAATTTCATTCGGCTTGGTTTTTAAATTACTTTCTATAATCAGTCTAACAAGTTTTCTTTGAAGCTAAACAGATCCTAATAACAGTAATTTGAGGGCCCAAATTCATTAAAAGGGACATATTAAACTGAATTAATATATTTCGCATTTGATTGTAGATCCAACGCGTTACTCAATAATTGATCGGTTTATTAATGATAAATCTTTACTAGTAAATTGATGATAAATTAGAGTTAATCATTCATGTACTGATGTTAATCAATGATGCACTGTTGTAAATATTAAATGTCACTTATCTAATTTGTAAAAAGTTTGACCATTTTCCTAAAAAACAAAAAGTTCATCTATTTTATTTTAAAAGTGGCCAAAATGGGACATTTGCTTAATTTTAAGCTATTCTACTATAGGGATACATTTTTTCACAACCAGAGTTAAAGGTAATTTTTTGTGGGGTTTTTTACATGTGTGCCACAAAACTAAAGTTTGGAATGATTTATGTCACTAAAAAAATAATTGTAGAGAATATTATGCTATATTATCATACTATATGTTAGAACACCAAATATATCCTTAAAGTTACTAACAAGTATTCGGCATCAGCCATTGTTACCAATCTATATCCAGTATCCACCGTAGATATACTAGCCGGTCTTTGCAGATAATACCCTGATATCTACAAAGTTACAAGGCGATCGATAGTTACTTAATAGAATGATTTTATTAGTTACCCTAGTTTATTATTAGCTTTTGGGTAATTTGGTAGTTTTTATATTATGTTTTACCTTTTATGTTTATTTATAGAAAAAAAAAAGAATAGATATAGATATAGTTATAAAAAGATACATTGAATATCAAATAGAGTAAATTGTATAAATGATTCTTCAAATCTTTAATAGATGACTTCAAGGCTTTAAAGTCTTTAATTTTAGACAATTAAATAATTTATGTCAAAATCTCTCATGACCTTCACAAAACCCGCATGTCGCTCATTGGAGGAATTTTGAGATCGTAATTACCGAAATGTCCCCGTTCACCTTTCTTCTTAGCTTTCTTTATTCTTATTATTATTATTTTAAAATAAGACCTTTCTCCGTTGCCGTGTAAATTCATTTTCCCTTTATTTATCTATAAATGCTTAAGATATATCAATGCAATTGTAAGCACCACAACTACAAGGGAGAATTTCTTACTGAGCTAAGTCGAAAAAGGAACCAAAAAAAAAAAAAAAGCCAACATAGAACAAAAGAAAGAAAACCTGCCAGCTGAAGATCATTTTCGGCGTTTAGAGAGTTTTGATCTCAAAGCTTTCTTTTTTTTATTTTTTCTTCATATCAGTAGCCTTGATATCAAAGCCTTTCCCTTAAGCTTTAACTTCCCCCACCAACATTTTCATATTATACATGCCACCGGTCTGGCGAAAAGACCATTAATTAAAGAACAAAGATTGTGAAATCTATCTTGATAAGTTTGAATTCTTTTTTTTTTCTTTCTTTTATTTCATTGTTAAAAGCCCATTGAGAAAAGTTGCTCTAATTAATTCGAAACCCAGATGAATATCATATCTCTCTTCTTTTTTTATCAAAAGAAAAAACTCAATCCTTTTGATAAGTTTTTTAACTCAAACCCCCCAAAATAATCATTGCAATGGACGACTTTACTTGTTTACCTAAATCATTCCCTCCCGTCAATGAAAAACCCCTCAAATGGAGATCAGTGATCGTTCAGAGACTCTACTAATCTGATTCACGCCATTGACAACAGCGTCGACTCCAACTCCATTGTCGTCACCTTCAACCACCGCGACGACGCTAACTGGGACACCCAGAATTCACCGCACGCTGTCGTCCTCTCCCCTCAATCCTAGACCCATTGCACCGCCACCAGACAATCCCTCCGCCGTATGAGCTTAGCCCCAAATTGTCGCCACTCAATCTCACCCCAAATCTTCCTCTTTGTCTGATCCTTTCTCTCTCACTCTATCTCTCTGATTTGATGGCTTTTTTTTTTTTTTTTTTTTAATAATGTAACTTCATTCCAAACAGGAAGAAAAAAGTACAGACAAAGTTACATAGGCAACACTAGGCATCATCGATATCGATAAATGACTTGAATCTATAAGTAAATATCGAATGAACCATAGGGACATAAACAGATGTTGATACCTCAAGGAAAAGGAAAAGAACATGCTCGATACCCAAATTAAAGCTCATTACCAGCTTGAAACAAAAGACCACTACGGTCGGTACACAAGACTAATAGACCGGAATCAAAACTATCTTAGTAAAGGTGCATATAACCCAGCATAGATTTAGATTTAGCCACCAAAAATTTCACACAACGTTGTTACTCAGCTGGTGGAAGATACAAACCAATATCGAAGTCGGGGAGATCGACTCTTTTATTATAGTCTGACCATGACTACAACATAGAGAAACTGGTTTTATTTTACATACAAAAGACCTACAATAAGATGAAGGCAGCCAAATGTCAAAGAACTCGTATCTGAGCCTACCGTCGAAGGGTCGCTTTCCGCTGTTACCACCCAAAGCCTCCCGCCAATGGAGCCAATGGTCATCTTTCCCCCTAGACTGATAGGCGCCTCCCCCAAACCTCTACCAAGGCAAGCGTCTACCCTTCCTCCCAGCAACGTTGTCTTCTTCCCGAGTGTCGGGCTTCCTCCTTCCTTCCACGCAGGCCGTGGAGAATCCATGGATCTTGTAGCCCCTTCTCCCTCTTGCCCTTGATCTACTTCCCCTATCGACAATTCCAGCCACCTTGCATCGGCAACTCCCTTTAGTTCTCCCTTCACCCAACTCCAGCCAAGCATCTTCCACGAGTCTCCAACAACTTGTCTCACCTCCATCTTCTAACTGGAAAGAAAACTCCCACCCCCTCTCAGGGCCAGAAGTCCAGTAGCCACCCCAAAGGTAGCGTTGAACCGTCAGCCCAAGGAAGAGAGGGAACGACGGGACAAAACTAAGAGAAAGAACCCTTTCTTAGAGAGAGTGTGTGTATTTCGATTTGATGGTTTTTTCATTTCATCTTTTTGATATTTTTTAAGTCTGGTTATTTTTAGAGCTTTTATCTTAATTTTTCTAAATTGAAAAATGTTGTTGTTTTTTTTAACCAAAATACCCTGTTACATTCGACAACCAAATACACACGTTATTTATTTTGATAAAAATTTCACAAAAAGAACTTAATTGCCAAAGAATAAAGATCAAGTAAAAAAAAAAAAAAAAACCATGGCACGCGCTCATGTACTCACGCAAGAATCCTCTCGCTTCTCTTCAAAAGTTCTTGCTATTCATAGCCTCTCTCTAAAAACCCCTTTACTTAGATTGTCCTATCAATCTGAGCCTCTTAAACCAACTTAATTGTCTGCATTTACATGTGTTATTAATAGATTCTCTTCTTTTATAGAGTTCTTTGGAATTGTTTTTTCTAGCTCTATTGAGTTGAGTTGCTTCTTTCTTACTGTTTTTGGGCTACCATGGCTAGGAAATTGGGTCAAGGTATTCAAGACAAGGAATGACTAGTCTTCAAAATGGGAGATGATGTAGATCGTTTTGTGGATTTGGAGTATGACAAAGCTAAGTTTCAAAGGGTCTCTTGCTTCTCTTTGCTGGGGAAGTCTTCCTCTGGCGGCCATAGCTCGAGGCTCTGCTTTGCTTGATTTGGGCGAAGGTGTGGAGACGAAAGTGTAACGACCTGACTCTTCATACCACTACTTAACATTCTTTTAAGCTTAATTATTTTAATTTAATTATGAAAAAATGCATACATTTTTTTAAACTACTTTCAACTTATAATAACACATTTCATGAATGTATATTTGTTCTCAAAAATATTTTTAATACTTGTTGTAGTTATATTAAACACCATGGTATAATAGATAGTTTTATTAATATACTTTAAAACATATAATTTACAACGGAATCAATCTCATAGCGGTATCCATACCATTGACTATATTGTTACTCATTTGCCATTACCATCACAATAATAAATCTATTCCAATCTCTTGGTTAGAATTCCTACAGTATGAAATAACTAAATGAACTATTGCTTAATATGTTCAAACATAAGCCACAAAAGAATTTATATTCATATGCATGATTTATTTATGCTCAATTATAAACTTTAATTATTCATTCTTTAAACTTATTATAAACTAAGGGCCCAAGTGTTCGCACCATATGTGTAAGATCATCGTAACACCGAAATCATGATATTCTTTACTTCAATGTTCTATTGGATCAGGAGTTAATGCGATACTTACTTTATTTATCTTATTTGGTGTGTGCTATTTTACCAGTTCTTAATTATGATGTCATATCATACATGATGCTTTATTAACTTTAAATAAGTGCATAACAAATGTATTTTATTAAATGATGTGAATAATTTTTTATGTAAAAACCTTTAATTCCATATTATAGGTGGGGTTTAAAATTTACTTGGAATCAGCACTTGCGTTATCCAATTGTTTGTTCCCTTTGCTACTCTACTGAGTGTCTTGCTCGGACAAAATTCTGATATTAGCTAACTTATTCACTATCGAGCTATATGCCAATAATAAAATATAAAGGCTAAACACTTAAGCTTGTTATTAGTCAGTTAATTTGTAAGTTATGTAACCCTAGCATTCCCCTAACTTAACTTCTTTATTTCTTGTCTCCTTCCTAACTCTAACGAGATACGAAAAAATTCCTACTAAGGGGCATTTTCTTAGTTCAAAAATTTTAGAGTCCATTTGAAGCGTTTAAAAGAAAATGATAATTTTGCCCGACGAGTCTTTGAAACTGTTTTGAACTTGTTCTAAACATAAACTCACATTTACCTGTTATTTGAAACGATGTGAAAATCTAAGGCTCAATTTTTCTTTTGCAAAAAAATCCATTTCATCAAAGTTTTAGGTTTTGGATGTAATATGGAAAAATTTGGACGATTTTTGTTTTAAAATATTTTTCTTCAAGCACCATTTTTTTTTTTCAAAATTTCATGATTAAAAACTCGTAAATTTCATAACTCATGATTCAAGCCCTTTTTCAAAACTATCCTTTCGTGTTTTAACTTTCCTCAAATTAGGACTATATAGTGGGGTTTATAGCCCTTTTTCAAAACTACCCCATAAAACATAAACTTTTCAATTTAATCCACTTGGAATCTTACAAAACTTTGTTCATGAAAGTTTTTAATCTCACTATTTTAAACAAATCGTGTTTTATTTGGAAAATAAATCAATTTTAAGTCAATCTTTCTTTGAATAAACATTAACACTTTGTTCTAAGGCAAAGTTTGTTAAAATTTTATTTTAATCGCTTAGAACCCTAGTTCCTAACATCAAGCATCATTACCATACATAAGAATACCACATAACCCTACTTTGAAGTCCATTCAACATGCCAAAGTCCATACTTTGGTCAATACGCACAAAACTTCATAAAGAAACAGCAAAATTTAAAGTAAGGATAAAGGTCTCGCTTAAGGATTTTGTAAGTTTTGTGATCCCCCACAAAAGGCCTAAATTTGTCTAACTTCCTTTGTCAAAAATTATGACAAAAACTCTCCATCAAAACCCACCAAACTTCAAGAAAAACATTAAAATCTTTAAGTAAAATATTGGACTTTTACCTTAAAAGATGGCTAGTATTGCTCTGCAGTTCTTGATTTTTGATTTAAAGCTTGAGTGGAAGTTTTTTGAGAAAGACTATGAGGGCTACTGATTTTGCTTAAGGATTTTGGGCTTATTTTTTCTTTTCAAGTTTGCATGAAAGTGATGAGTAAAAGGTAAGATTTTTTTCCTATTAACCACCTAAGCAAAAGATGACACATGATTAGGACCTAAATGGAAGAAAAATTTCTCAAAAGTTAAGGCCAAAAGCTAGTTCACCTAGAGGGGGAGATGTGGCCCATTTCCTTCTTTTTGGATGTCCCATGTCCCATAACTTTTTTAAACAGTTTAATTTTACTTTGCGCTGTATTTTTTTTTACCATCGGTGTAAAATTGAAAAGATATTTATTTAAATATTCTAGATTATGCTGACTTACTTTTTGCCAACTTTTTCTACTTCCAACATAGCATTTTATATATTTGTGTTTGTACTCTAATATATAATTATATTGTATCGAGTTCTATTCGCTTTTGTATGTCTTTATATACTATATTCTAACAACTGTTGGATTAAAGACATAAAAATGTTCACTAGTTTATCTGACCAACAACCGAAAGTTTTTTTATATTTTTTTGGACCTTGGCATGATTTTTAATTTTAATTAATATATTTTTTTTATTAATTTATGCCACAAAATTATAATTAGTATGATATAAATTTCACATAAAAAGTATTTTACAAATTTCTAACTATTTTGACTGACAAAATATATATTTAAAAATATTTCAGTTGCACAGTATTTACAAACATAATGCGCATTAATGTTATCCGTAAATAATTTATATTTCGTCATAATTGTATAAATGATGATTTATCAATGAAAATTTATTATTTAAATCCAAATTAATTCTAGATTTAATTTAATAAATTTTATTGTACTTTACAAAAAGGCTAAGTGGAGAATGGTGGATTCCGACCAGGAGTCTAAGCCTTTCATTTTGAGTCGAAAGCTACTCAGCAGTAGGCCCTCCAAAAATGGCCTTGGATGATCAAGGGGAATCTTTTAAATCTAAAGGAATGGCGAACTGGTGGGTGTTGGGAAGAATGTTCGTTTGGACTTTTCCTGTTTTTGGCTTCAAATGCATGGTCTTCCTCCTGGATACCAGTCTCCAGCAAATGTGGAGAGAGCGACAAAGGGTGCTAGAACACCAGAAAAAAGGTGTCCTTAAGAAGATAAGGATTTTTGTTCACTCAAGGATGGCTAGGTTCGTATTAACCTTAGTATAGATAAGCCTTTCTAAGCTGGTTTTTTTTGTATCGTCTAAATCAGAGCCTAGTGTGGATACAATTCAAATATGAACATTTACCAAAATTCTGTTACACTTGTGGAATGTTGGGTCATGAATAAATGGTGTCTGATAAGGAGGTAATGATGACAGAACGGTGTCCATGGAGTCATAGTGTAGTCTTTTTGGCCATGTACAAGAGTTGAGGCTATGGGGAAGACCTGTTTTATGGCGGTTGAGTTGGTTGAAATTCGTCTTAATTGATTGAAGATATGGAAGATATTAATCGATGATCCTCCAACGGTGAGTTCAAATGGGCCAATGTCCGGTTTACATATTGGAGAGGGAAACGGCTCCAAAGAGAACAATGACTAAGATGGCCGATAAGGTAGGACAAATGATGGGGTGTGCGAACCCGACTTAGGTGGTGTCAGAGGCTAAAAAGTTATGGAGTCATGGCGAGACCCCGCCTACTAAATCATCAAAGAACGTTCCAAAGGTGGCGTCTATGGGTGTCCAGAGTTGTTGATGGTACCTGGAGGAGAGTTTGGTCACTTGACTTCAAAGAGCGGTTTTGGGCCAGCACATAGGAGTGTGGGAGTTTGGCCTGTTTTATGTCTAGACCAAACAAAGATGCCTTGGGCCTTAAATAAGGAATTTGGTGCAACCGTTAAGGAAATATTAAGAAAAAATTACAAAATGGGTCTAAATTATTATTTTAAAATTAAAATCTAACACAATATTTAAAATATTTTAAAAATATATTTAATGATATAGTAATTATTTTAATGATATTACATAATATAATTTCATATAAATAATTTTAATAATATCATTATGAGACATTTGTAAAAATTTTACAAATTAGAATCATATTTCAATTCAATAAACGTAATTGGGCCAATTGTTTAAGCCTCGTGCACCATTTTGGGGCCGCACCAACACTACCCACCACACTGCTTGATGGAAACAACTTTATCTGAATATATTCATCAGCAGACTGGTTTGAAGAAAAGAAAACTCCAACCTATTCTTTGCCCTAAGTTGGTCTCCTAGGAAGAATTTCAAAAAGCTGTAGATGAAGTGGGATTAGAGACGGAAGATGACCATAGTGGAAGCACTGATAGGCTTATTGAAGTGACAGAAAAGGCTTCGGCTAGCAGAGTGGTGAAGAGGCATAAGAAAGTCAGTCAATACCAAAGCATCCCTTATAGGAGGAACGTCTCTAAATAGGTCACACAATCTGAAAAAGGAAAAATCTCTGGTGAACTCAATGTTTCCATAGCAAATATTGATGTTCTTGTCGTTTTTCGCCAAATTTTGGCAAGGTCGAGGAGACGGGCCTTATCAAGCTCCCTTTTCCTAATGATCTACTTATCATTGGATTATTGGGGTTTTACTAGACCTGCGGCAATTGAAGGCCTTAGGGCCTTATTGGGGAAACACAAAGGTTGATTCGGCTCAGATAGACAGGTTTAAGAGACAATTCGGCCCCATTTGGGAAGTGTTTCTAATTTGGTTTTAAAAAATTTCAAAATGAAAATATTTTGAGAAATATACTAAAGATTGTTTTTAAAATTAAATTTAGTTGTAGATAGTGACGTGTTGTTTAAAATAAAAATATTTTTTTACTAAAAATTATTAATGTAGCACAAAATTAAATTAAAATTTAAAAACACTGATCATTTATATAATAACAATTACTGATACTCATTAGAATAAAAATTAAACATTTTTTACTAAAAAATAAAAAAATTCAATAAGCAAGTCTTTCTCTTCCTCCTTGGCTGCAACACTAGTGGGCTCCGATGAGGCTGCGACGTCGGCGACTTCTTGCGATGACAACGAAGCTGTGGCGACAACGAGCGGCGCACGATGAAGATTGAGGCCAGGCTTTTGGGGGATTCACATGACATTGATGGGCGGCTTGGGGGATTTATGCGGCAGAGATGGGTGTTGGTCTTAGGCGATTTGCTCGATGAAGATGGATGGCTTGGGGGATTTGCACAACAAAGATCAAGGTTGGGCTTGGGGGATTCGTGTGATGATGGAGCTGTGGTAGGATGATTCGACGCCGGAGATGAGTGAGGGTTTAAATGGTGATCCGTAACATCCAACAACGACGAGATGGGTTTGGACAAAGATGGGTGCTGGGCTTGGGTTTTGACGGAGATAGGTGTAGGGGTTTGGACGAGATGGGTGCTAGGCTTGGGTTTATCGGCAACGGCTGAGGTCGTGCTAGGATAGCGGCGGGTTTTTAGGAAAGGGCTCCACAAGACCAACAGGTGGTGAGAGAGGGAGGGGGTGCTCTTTTCGTTGAATAATCAATTTTGAAAAAAAAAATTAAAAACAAGTTTTTCTTTTCCTTTCTGAAAGGGGTTTTTTGAGGGGTTGTTTTTAGAAATGTTTTTAAGAAATGTGGGTTTAAAATTTAAAAATCATTTTCATTTTTTGTGTTTTTTTTTTTTTAAATGTGAAGTACACTTAAAAAATAAAACCAAACGGGGCGTTTGAGTTTTGATTTGTGTTCTACTGTAGCATATGAAACTACAAGCAATTTATGTTTTTTTGTGAAGGTTTGGCATCAAAGCAACTTGTGTGCATTCTAATGCTAATATTATCCATGTTCAATTGGCCGAGCTGGGCCCCGTGGGCTAGTCGGATCTCTACTGCACATATGGTCCTCCTTACTATTCCAATAGGAGGTCCTTTGGGAGGCTCTTATGGATTCGGTCAATTTTAATGGAGAAAGGTAGGTGATTATAGGAGATCTTAATTTCCTACTATCTGTAAATGAGAAAATAAGGAGGCTGGCTTTCGTCCAAGAGATGGGAAATTGTTGCAAAATTTCCTTCAAAATATAGGAGGGGGTTGACTTGGGGTATGTCAGGAATATTTTTACTTGGAAACGAGAATCTGAAGTAGACGAAGTGGTTAAAGAAAGATTGTATAAAGCTATTGGGACCACAGCTTGGTCTATTGATCACTGTTGGGCAAGGGCTCTTCACTCATCCATCTTGGACTTCGATCATGCGGCCATTATCTTGAATACGTGTCTGAAACAAAGTATTTTGGAGTCTCCATTTCGCTTCCTTGAGGCGTGGACTCGAGATGAAGATTGCAGAAGAGTAATTCAAGTGGAATGGGACAGTATTATTGAAGGTTATCAATGTTTCTGATTGGCCTAAAAAATTGCAAATACTAGGCGTGCTTTGAGGATTTGGAATAGACATCACTTCGGTCATATACAAAGCAGATTC
>CAMOHE010025892.1:11615-30111 GCA_946598075.1 Artocarpus hirsutus | reverse complement strand
CGAGGGGCCCTTAGATATCTTTCTCATGATAAATGAGGGACAAATTCCTTCTTAACCACTCACATTCCTCACATGATTTACTTTATATCCAACAACAATCCATTCCATCATCCTGTTAAAGATAATATTAGATTGTGTCAAAATATAGAACTTGTAATGTAGGAAACCATGATGATTTCATGTCAGAGGACTAGGATAATACTATTGTGATGAGAATCACTTATGACAATTACCCATGTAGTATTCTCATAGCGGGTCGATCCAATACATCATTTCTCAAATATGTATCTATGAGTTGACGTAGTATCTCATACGCATGATTAGTAAAATATAATCATCAGTCAAACTTCATACTAGTCTTCATTCATTATTATCCCAATAATAATGATTGACTAGGGATAATTGAGAATATAATTCAATTTTTACCTAAGAGTTTTACTATCAAGTCACATACTTGATGACCTTAGGCAGAATTAACTATTCATTAAATAATAATAATAATAATAAAAATGCCTATTTATTAATAAAATGCAAATGTAATGAAGTCAATATGTGGTCATTACATAATTGGCCTAGGGCACATCACTAACAATGGGGTCGTGCGTAAGGAAAACATCTACAACTAAACACTTTTGAGCATCGAATAGTCTGGTGTGGACTTGAACAAAACTTCTATAAGAGTTTTCCACTTGAGCACAACAGAGGGAAGACGACTATGAAGAAAAACAACAGCTCGAAAGGCTTCATCCTAGTACTTTAGAGGCATAGAAGAATTGGCTAAGAGAATGAGATCATTTTCCACAATATGTTTATGTTTACGCTCAATTACACCATTTTGCTCATGATTGTGTGGACAAGGGTTTTTATGAACAACTTTATAAGATTGAAGAAAGGAGGCAAAGGCTCTAAATCCCCTTCCTCAATCAGTTTTAATTTTACAATCCAACTGTAATTCAACGAGTTTTAAATTTGGAAAAAGTAGTTAGAGCATCAAATTTATTCCTAAGAAGAAAAGGCCAAGTAAACCTATAAAGGACATCAACAAAGCTAATATAATATTTGTTGCCACTAGATGAACACACGGGTGAGAGAGTCGATAAGTTAGAGTGAACAAGCTCAAGGGGTGCATTATACTCAGTATTAGATGATGCGAAAGGAAGTTTATGAATCTTTCTAAGAGAGCAAGCTGAACACACAATAGTAGGATCTTTAATGATTATTGGGATATTAAAACTTAAGAATATAGAATTAAGAACCTTTTCAGAAAGGTGTCCAAGTGCATAGTTGATACAAAGAATAGTTGGCATTGACAAACTTAGAAGAATTACAAAGTTCAACTGAAGGAGACACGAAACTAAAAGTATATGACCGTGCTGAATAAGAAGAGCTGGATTTGAAATTTGAGTGAGAAAGTTAGTAAGAAGATGATGACTGCTACTACTTGGAAAGATTTATTTGGTGGAGATCAAACACATAAAGACCATGCTTAAGCTTCCCCTCCAGCAGAATTGACTTGGTAATTTGATCCTGGGCAAAACAAGAATGTTAGTGAAACTAAAAAAAACATTACTATTGTAAGCAAAGTGAGAAACACTGAGGATGTAACACCCTTAAGTGGAGGTTAACAGTATTTAATAAATTAAATAAAGATCAAAAACAAAAATAAAACTTCAAAAATAAAGTTGCCTAGGACTTAAATAAAAACTCTCAAATCAAATAAACATATAAACAACAAATAAACCATAGTTTAATATAGCACATTAAATTTAATAATATAAAACTGTCATCATCATCATTCCAACCCTTAACATATCTTAATACAGTCATAGAAAGTAACATACGATGCTTACATTATCATGAAGGATATTCTTTAGCAAATGAAGCAATTCTAATGTATACAGTTACATAACTTACTCAACTATATTTCTTATTATCACCTCACACATTGTGAGTCCTAAAAAGATAAAAATATAGGGAAATGAGCGACAACATGCTCAGTAAAAAAAACCATTACACCTTTAGGTTTTTATCATTGTCACATTAAAACCTGCATGGTTAATTGGTTCTCAATCATTATTCATCTTATAAGATTTATTATGATCATATTCCATGGATATCTTACGTTAATTATTATCGAGTTCCATGCATATACATATATACAATTATTACAGTTCATTAATGTTTCTAAGTATCCACGTCCCAACAAAGCATTCATCACTCAACTCAACGAAACCCAAATGGACACGCTTGACCGCACTTCAATCATTCTAAGGGTGTCCGGTGAAGGCACATCAAGCCTCGGATCCTCATCAAGTTGATTCCTGTATAGTGCGTTTTGGGACTTTCGACTCAAGGGAGAGTCATCACTTCCCCCTATTTTACCTTTTAGAGTATTCGTGCCCAAAGACGTAATTGTCACCATCTTCACGTTCACAATTCCTCTATAATTAATTATTATTTATAGAGTTAGTTTTCCTAACCATATTTCTCAATTTATAACAACATATGTTAAATCATTATGTTTCCTAGTTGTACAATGTAGGACGAGTTCCACATCATCGCGTTATGGTATAATCATATACATTCAAAATATTATATATCTCTTGCAATGTAAAACAATCAAATTTTAATTCATTAAAACCTTAAAAAGATGAGTAATAGATCCCTACCTCTTTTCAAAATATCCACTGATAACTTTCAACTTACACAATTAGCTCACCACGTAAGCTTCAAATATATTGTTATCCTAAAAAATATAAAATAACATAGTTTAACTTAAATCCTAATTTATAATTTTGTCAATTTACTATTTATTTTTATTAGTGTGCCATAATAATTAATGTACTAAAATTGTGAATATCAATTTTTTCAACTTAATTTTAGTAAATTATGAAATAAATAAAATAATAATAAAATAAAAACATACGAATTTTATTTTGGTACGAAATATGTTAAAATAAATTTGAAAACAAATATTACGATTTAAAGTATTTAGAAATAAAATAATTAAAAATTTAGATATTCATTAAAAAAAATGATTTGAAATTACAAACTTTATAGAAAACTCTTTATTATTTTCGAAACATAAGTTAACAAATAACTACCATTGTCTTAGTAGTTTGGTCTCCTTTATTTGTTCCTAAGATTGGGGGTTCAAATCTCACCTGAAGCTAAAATCTAGCATCTGTTTCTTTTTTTGGAAAAACTCTTATAGAGAACCCAAATTTAAATTTTTGAGTTTTTCTTTAAATCTTAATTTTCTAACAACTTTCTAAGCGTAAAAATAATACATATATATATATATATATAATTACTTATAAACATCAAAAACACATTTATCAAAATTTTCATGCCAAAATACAATTCAAAATCAAAGTTAAAGTTTTAGAAATCTAACCTCAAAACTTAGCTCAAATCTATAGTTTGATCTCAAAAACGTTTAAGTCTCCTTGATCTGTGAGTTTATAACTATAACACATAATCGCTTATAAACATCAAAAACACATTTCTCAAAATTTTTATATCAAAATACAATTTAAAATCAAAGTTAAAGTTTTAGAAATCTAACCTTAAAACTTAGCTCAAATTTGTGGTTTGATCTCAAAAACATTTAAGTCTCCTTGATCTGTGAGCTTGTAAGAAGTTGTTTGTAGAGATTTTTGTGAAAGGACAGCTTGAGGTTTCCTTTGATTCTCTTTGGTTTATCTCATAGTGGGAAAAGAAATGAAGAAGAAGAAAAGAAAGAAAAAGAAAAGAAAGAAAAGAGAGAAGTAGGGAGAGATGCGAGAGAAAGAGAGAAAGAAAATAATTGAGGAAGGCAAGTGGTTAATGAGTCTCCTCCGAAGACTTTAGTTTACATAATACCAAATGACATTTTCATAATTAATTAGAAATTCTAAGGGTATTTTAGTAAATACACTAAATAGGTATAGGAAATTTGTAGAAAATTTAAAAATAAGTAAAAATAAATATTGTGAAATGGTTTTTAAATGAAACAAATTTTTAATTGGCACACTAATAATTAATTTAGTTACCATAATAACTGTTAGGTAAATAATAGGTGTCACAGAGGAGATTTTAGTAAGTGTAGGAACACAAAGTAGATTGCTTAGACAGAGTAATTTTGAAGATTGGAAAGGTGAAGGAAAAAATAGAATGACCAATATGAGAAATAGGTAAACCCATTCCATTTCCAACATGAAACTGTTCTAGCCCAAAAAACTCCTCTAAATTCCCAAGATTCCCATTGTCAGCAGTCACATCATGAGAAGCCCCTGAATTTGGATACCAGCTTGCATAAGTAATGTCCTCGAGTGTAGCTAACATGGCCTGCATAGGACCACCACTGCCATGAAACAGAGAAGAACCACCAAAAGGATGATGAAGATGAGGGATGGTGTTGAAAATAAGTAGGGCCAGTGAAGCTACGATCAAATCCATAGTAGCAATCCATAACCACATGACCAATTCGACCACAAAACTGACATTGGGGCTTGCCATCAGACCATGACCAGAAGATCGTCCTCAACCATGTGAAGCATGAGAACCAACCGAAGACTGATTTGGACACCTTGAAAAAGGATGATTGCCAACAGGCATACTGTGACTAGGATTAGCAAAGCTAGTTGAACGAGATTGGAAATTAAGGTTCAAGGAAGGAATTGAAGAGGAGAATTTCTTATTTCTTGGAGTATAGCCAGACAAGGCTACATTTGTAGAAGGAATTCTAGGAAGATCAAGATTTGATCTTTGTGAGCTTTACGATCCAAACGAGCTTCATGAGTAAGAAGTAAAGACTTTGTGTCTTCGACAGAATATAGATCAGGACGCAGTTCAATTGTGAGAACAAAAGTTTTGTATGCATTAGATAATCCCCCAAGAATTGTGTCCATGTGCTCTTTTTTAGTCATTGAGTTTCTGACCATTGCCAAAAGATCAATGCAATGGCAGTAATCGTTCGTTGATAATGAAATCTTCTTAATACTACTAAGTTGCGTTTTGTATTGAGAAAACTTTGCCCTAATTTGAGAAGCAAGGTACCTTTCAAGAGTTTGCTAGACTTTAAGAAATGTTTCACAGTTGACCATACGAGAAAAATTTCCTTCGGTCATGGAAGAAAGAAGCCAGGAAAAGAATAATTGATCCTGTTGTTCCCAGTCGATGTATTTTAGATTGACAATTTCATGATATTCATTGTCAAGAGAAAGAAATTTCAATGACGTAAGCTTTGTACCAAAGATGAAATTCTGAAGCTAGTGACCGCGAACGGCAGCAAGAACTTGCTTTTTCCAAAGCAAAAAATTGTTGTTGTCCAATCAAGTAGTTAGAAAATGAGTGAAAGAAACTCGTATGAATCGTGAAGAAGAAGAAGCTAAAGAAGGAGCTCCGATGGCGGAATTTGAGATCTTCCCTATTTTAAGCTTTGATACCATATTAGAATTTGAGAGAAAGAATGTAAAATCAAGATTGTGTAAAGAATGAAGAAGTGATTCTTGATTGAATTAAATCGACTGAGTTGTCTCGGTAAAGCTATAGCTTATATACTAACTAAGCTACTCTAACAGTTCTAACAGACTTTATGAACTAACCAATTAAATTTGTACAGCTAGCACTTGTCCTAACGGAAAGCCAACAACTAACTATTGCTAAGCTATTTACATTTTACAACTGTATTACTAACACCAATGCTATCCAATTAATCATGTTATAATACATTATTTAATAAAAATAATGTAAAAATTAATTAAATATTATTTCAAACTTTTGGATGCCAAAATTTAAGGGAAGATTTGAATCCAACTATTAACCTAATCCAGGATCAGACGGCTCCGCCCTTGAAACAAAATTCTTACACGCTTCCCAGGCGTATCCGTCCCCATTTCTTCATATCATTCTTCCCTATATTTTTCTTCTAAACTAATAATCAATAATGCATCAATCCACTTCAAAAAAATAAAGTAAAACAAAATAATGCGTCTGTCCCCACCTTTTTTATGTCGTCTTCTTCTTCTTCTTGTTTTGTTTTGTCTCCTTCTCATCAAAAAAAAAAAAAAAGAAAGAAAAAATTCAAATAATTTTAGACGACAGAAAAAAAAAAAAAAAGAGCACATAAATAATGTTGGTTAAGCAACAATATAAGATTCAATCAATTATGAAAGACAAAGTTGTGGGAATAAACAAAAATATCTTCTTTGAAAAAAGGACAGCAAAACAAACAAGTGGGCGATTGTCATTTCATTTGATATTTGTTCGTTTTTGTTTTTTGTCAATAAATGTCTTGCAGGGTGTACAGTCGTTTTACAGTGTAGATTGTTCTTTCTTTCCTCCCTTCCTTCCTTCCTTCCCTTCCCTTCCCCTTTGTCCTTTTCTTGCTTAATTTTACGATTCTTAATCCACTTGTGCTAGTAAACAAAAATCAATTTTTTTTTCGTTGTTTTTTTTTTTTTTTAGTGTTTGATAATCTTAATTCAAACCAAAACATTATAGCTTATGAAAATTTTATATTATAACATATGAAAGTTTTATATTGTTTGAATTTAAATTATTAGATTGTATTAAGTTTTTTAAACATATTTTTTTTTTGTTTCCGTCAATTTTATAATTTTTTGTTCACTTGTAATAATAGTCATAATCATTTCCCCAAAAAAAAAATGTACCCGTTGTCCTCTTCATAAATTTTTTTAAGGTTTAATGCTCTATGCTTTTGTTGTGTCAGTTCTTCATGAATTTAAACCATTCACGGACATTTCAATCGCGGACAACACAAGAAGGTTAGGACTCAAATGGTTTGTATAATTTTTGATATTTTAAATAATATTTAATATATCATATTATATTATGATATATTATTTAATATAAGTGTGTAAAATTATATTATTTTATATTTTTGTAAATGATATGTCATAAAAAGATTAGTTAGACATCATTTAAAACATCAAAATCAGACACAAATTTTGAATAAAAAGATTAGGTTATAGAATGTTCTAAATAAGATTAATAGTTCAAAGTAACAAGTCATTGGCCGAGGCCAGTTTTTTTTTTTATTTTTGATACAAGAGGAGAGGGTTTGAACCCTCAACTTATTGAGGTAAAAATATTTACAACCGATAAAGCTGTCTCACTCGTCCACGTTGGATTTTTTTTACACCCATGATAAATCTGTGATTAGCATCGATTTGAGATGTCCCAAACACACTCGTTACACCACTTGCTCAATCGTACTCAGCCTCCTCCCAATAAGTACCAATCAAACCCCTCGGATCTCCTCGCACTTTATCTTATTCCATTCCCCTTGTTGTCCTCTCCTCTGGTTGCTTGCTTCTTCCTCCCTCTCCACGGTTCTTGGAGACATGGCCCGCCTCACGTCCATCTCCGCCGTACTCCTCCTATCGGTGATCGCCGCCGTCGCGGCCGGATTGAGCTTCGAGGAGTCTAATCCGATCCGATTGGTCTCCGACCGCATCCGCGACTTCGAGTCGCAAGTCCTCCAAGTCGTCGGAAACACCCGCCACGCCCTCTCCTTCGCTCGCTTCGCCACCAAGTACCACCGCCTTTTTCACTTTTCATTTTTTTCAGATCCTTCCAAGTTTCCAAACTGATCGCCTTCTTTTGTTCTTTTTTTTAAGGCATGGGAAGAAGTATGAGACTGTGGAGGAGATGAAGCTTCGATTCGAGATATTCTCGGAGAATCTGAAGATGATCAAGTCCACAAACAGGAAGGGATTGCCTTATACTCTTGCTGTCAATCGTAAGTTTTTTTTTTTTTTTTAAGTGACCGTTTTTAAGCTTTTTTCTAGTAAATGAATCAATTTTGTTAACTCAGAAAAATGACCGTCAGAATCATTATCAACGAATGCATAAGAAGTTTAACTGTCTGTTGCAAAATTAATGCAATAGGAACAAAGAATAAAACACACAGAATTTACGTGAAAATTCAAAACAGAAAAAAAAATCATGGGCAAAGGAGAAAAAAATCACTAAACTCGTGAAGATTACAGTGAAGCCGTTAGAGAGGCTTAAAATTCGGTAAAAAACAAGCCCTAACGTAATACATCATATATATAGGTATAGGTAAAACTCTAAAGGCCCAAAAACATAAATTAAACGGCCCAACAACACAGGTCTGTATCGCGAGATTAGTGGTGGGCTACGGGATCGGACCTATTGGCCCGATCCCTCCGCTACCACCACAGATCTTATGAAAAATCCCACTTTTGTTTTTCACCACAATTTGTCGCACTGCGAGCTTTTCGGGTCGGGTCAAACTAAATTCGGGTCATCATACTCTAACACTTTCTAATTTATATGATATGAGTCAATGATTAACCAACATCAATTAAGAATTTATCGATCTGTCGTCGATAAATCATTGGTAAATATGATAGATCAATGATTTATCAGTGTTGGACCACTATAAAACTCAGAAATAAAAAAAGGAAATTTAGCTAAAGAAAAAAAGAAAAGAAAAGTTTGGCCACAGCCACCTAATTTTCCTCTTTTTGGAGTATTATATATGTAGAATTTCACCCGATGTTAGCTGTCTGATTTTGATTTTTGAGGCTTTGTCGTATGATCTGAACCCTTGAAGTCTCTAAAATAAAACTGGTCCTTTAAAGGAATTAACCTGAAGCTTAGTTTTTAGCTTTTTGGGTAGTGGGTTCTGATTATTTTGTTGCTTTTGTTGATGTTGATCAATTATTATGTTATAAAGATTATGCGGACTGGACATGGGAAGAGTTCAAACGACACAGGTTGGGAGCTGCTCAGAACTGCTCTGCGACCACAAAGGGCAGCCACAAGCTCACCGATGTTGTTCTTCCTGAGACGGTAATACCTTTTTTTTTTTTTTTGGTAACTTGGAGGAATAGGGATTGAATTCAATGCCTTGAGGTGGAGTTAGGTGTAGATTTACCGTCATGTTATTGATCGCAATCACGCCATACAGATGGCGTTCAGTTTTTAGCATACTTGTTTTGAGTACTGATTACGGTCTTAAACTTGAATGAATTAATTTTATCACGCAATTAACAAAATATACTTCAAAACAATCATTTTAGGCATTGGCCAAAGATGCGTCTTAAAATCTGGTCTAGACATCTGTAATTACTCAGGAAAAAAAGACCTCTGTTATTTTTTGTCTTTTTTTTATTGTTGTACGTTGATAGTAAGTTCATATAGGAGACGTTTTGTGATTATGACCGGTGCAACATTTTTAATTGTCGAAGTACGTGTCTTTTTTTCCCCTTTTGGCTTAATATCGAAGTGCGGGTATCGGTTATTAAAGAAAGTTAGCATATTATATGGTTACTGTCAGTAGTTTTAATTTTATTTGTATTTATTTTCCAATCATGAAATCTCAATATTTGGATATTTGATAGTTTAGGATAATTTACCTGATTCTGTACTTATAACGTGAGTTTTTAGATGGAGCCCATTCATAGTGCTCTACACTAGTGAATACTCTCCCTGTTCCTAGTCCGTAAATGTAGGCACGTTGCCAAACCATGTTAAATTTTCTTCTTTACTTTGTAATATTGTGTCAGGGCAATTCATACTCCAAGAAGTCCCTATTTCTCCGTGGCCGACACCTATCTTATCCCTCTATGCGCTTCCCTTAATGTTGATATGTTAAAAGATAACGTAGGTGATTTTTGTTTTACTTGCAGAAAGACTGGAGAGAAGATGGCATAGTCAGCCCAGTTAAAAATCAGGGCCACTGTGGATCATGTTGGACATTCAGGTCAGCTTGAGCTAAACTTTGGAAAAGTCAAGGCATTGAGCAAAAACTATCTATTGATTTTTCATGCTTTTAACTTGACATCTCTCTTCTGCAGTACCACTGGAGCTCTTGAAGCAGCTTACAAGCAGGCATTTGGCAAAGATGTCTCTCTTTCTGAGCAACAGCTGGTGGATTGCGCCAAAGCTTTCAACAACAATGGATGCAATGGTGGATTGCCATCACAGGCCTTCGAATATATCAAGTACAACGGTGGCCTTGACACTGAGGATGCTTATCCTTACACTGGAAAAGATGGTGTTTGCAAATTCTCGGCTGAGAATGTTGCTGTCCAAGTTAAAGATTCTGTCAATATCACTCTGGTAAGGGCTTTCTAACAATTTGTTCACTTGTTCTTCGATGAAGATGTCCTCTATAGATTTCTAATACCTGTGGACATATTTGCAGGGTGCTGAAGATGAGTTAAAGCATGCAGTAGGAATCATTCGGCCTGTGAGTGTGGCATTTGAAGTGGTGAATCCATTCCGTTTCTACAAGGAAGGAGTATTCACAAGCAACACATGTGGAAGCACTTCCCTGGTAAGTTTAGTGTAACACTCAATAACTATAGACCAACAACATTGGTAACGTTGAGTATTATACTTAAACAAATTAAGCGTTACGCGAGTGAAATGTTACCAGTCTTAGTACTGAATTTGAAACTTTGCCATTATGTTTATATACACATAAATAAGGGCAATCTATTAATATACACATATATAAGGGCCGTCTATTAGATACCAATTTGCTAAACAAAAATGGTCAACTGCATTGAATTATTGATGATGTTAGATTTCAAGAGATGAAAATAATTTATAGTTAAAGTTCATGTTAGGTATTCAAGATACATATAGAGATATCATCTGTCTAGAAAATCCAATATTCAATGTATTGACTCTTGCAAATTCTAGCAAATCTCAACATGCCCTCATATTGTCACATCCCATATGGTGCAGGATGTGAACCACGCTGTACTAGCAATTGGGTATGGAGTTGAAAATGGTGTCCCATACTGGCTCATCAAGAACTCGTGGGGAGAAGACTGGGGTCAAAACGGCTACTTCAAGATGGAACTTGGAAAGAATATGTGCGGTGAGTTTTCTCTTCTAGGCACCTTTCAAGGCATAAAAGTCAAATTGATGAAAAAGTACGGTTTTAACACCACCACTTATGCAAAGATTCCATTCATTTTTTCCTTGATTTCTTTCGTGTAAAGTTCAAAAAAAAGTCTGATGATTAGGATTGATCATATTCCAACTGCTCAAGTAATACAAATACTTGATGACTTTTGATGACAGGAGTTGCAACTTGTGCGTCATACCCTATTGTCGCCTAGTGAGTTAGAACGATGTCGAGGTAATGGTAGGCCCTGGTGGGCGATTTGTTTTATGGACTTTATCTTGTCTCGGCATGAAAATATCGCAGTCCAGCATTTAATGGGTCATGTTTAATAATTTAGACTTGACGTACACAATAAGATACAAGAACTTATTATTGTCATTTCAAAAAAAAAAAGTCATTATTATGGTCACTGTGATGTAATTTAAAGGAAGCAAAGACGACATTGTTATGGTCACTGTGATGTAATTTAAAAGAAGCAAAGACAACCTTTTTTGTAAATTATTTTCAAGCGGTGATGCCTGCAATGCAATCCCTTGGACTAAATAAGCAAATAAACGCGTTCATATTTGGTACTTCTAGCTCTTTACTGATAAGATATGATGGGGAGATTGACCAGGAAAAACTGCTCGATTCATTCTTGTCTTGGCTTGGCGCTTGGGCCCTACAACTTATAGGCATAAGATCGAACATCAACATTTAGGTCGTGTTTGCTCAGGAGGAAAGAAAATTGAGTGTTTGGTAACATAGTTTAAACTCAAACACTATAACATGTGAAGACTTTTATACTGCAACAATTAGAGCTTATTAGTTTTAATTATGTTTGCCAAATAGGCGTATTATTTAGGTGAGGAAAATGGGAAGACTTTAATCTTATTGTGTTTGGTATGAACTCCAGTCTCTAATCCCTTGAAGTTGAGAGAGATCAAGATTCCGTTTGACAAACCAATGTAGAGTCTTACATGTTACAATGCAAAGAAAAAAAAAGTTATTATAATGTAAAAGTTTCACATGTTTTTTGAATCAAAATTTTCAATTCAAACCGGTTTTGACCTCCTTCACCTAGTTTATGAGACTCTTATCAAACAACCATGAGACTTAAAATCCGTCACCATTTCACACACCACTCTCCTTGCTTCCACTTTTTCCTCCTATTAAACGAGGCCTTAACCTCTTGACGTTTGAAGGATGTCTCAAACGAAAGTTTACTCTTTCAAAGCGAAACGGCCACTTGAAATATATGTTCCAGCCACCAGAGACACAAAAGGCGGTATAGCAAGTTATGAGATTCTTTTTATATTTGGAGAAGATGAAAGTAAAATGAAATAACTTACCAAAATAGGACCTAAGTTTTTAAGGTTTCCACTCTTTATAAGATATTTGAAAAGTGAGATAAAAATAAGATTAGAATTAAAAATACTGTAACATATAAAAGCTTTATACAATAGCATGTTTTTGCTCTACATTTTAACATATGAGAATTTTATACTATTTGAGTTAAACTGAGTTTGTCAAACATTACATTAGCATGTTACACGCTAGATGGCCAGCCTGGTGCAATTCCCAAAAAAAAAAAAAAGTATAATGTTTAGTTGTGTAATTCTAGGGAAACTCCAGTCAGGTTTATTCTGTCAAGTCAATGAGCAAGTATGATCAGAAACACCGCTTGTACTAAAACTGCATTAACCAAAAATATATATATATATATTTTATTGCATCTGAATCAGAAGCTGTGAAACAAAAATGGTGCCGGCCAAAGATTTTTCCTCAAATTCAAAATACAAGCTACATTCCATCATAGCACACTGGGAATCTAAATTTAAACTCGCTCGGTTAAATGCAATGATAATCAATTCCCTAAATAACATTACCCGCTGAAACTGTCACGGAGCAGGAGGGATGGCTGTGGTACTCTTTTAAACATTGTAGATCGAAAAGCTGTATTTCACCAAAGGTTGAATATTGGTGGATGAGTCCATGTACCCCGAGTGTTAGAAATCTCACCAGTTTGCATGCGAGCAGAACCTCGTACTTCTGTAAGGAACTTTGTCATATCAACTTCAAGAAGAAGTCTGCCTCACTTTTCCATGGTGACAAGAATCCAGATGCACAATGTCGAAAGCATTACTCAGAATTCAACCTTAAAAAAAAAAAAACCAAAAAATTAAAAACAAAACAAAACAAAAAAACCAAAAAAAAAATAATAATAAGGCAAGCAAGAATATAATTGAACATTAGTCCTCTAGGTAAGGAGTTTAATTGTTTGAGGCATAAGTCACCAACCACTTCCAGCATATTTTTTGAATGATCGATGTTTTTGGTTTCCTGCTCATCATATCGAATGGTAAAACTGATATGTTTAAGCCCACTTTCAAATACTTGTTATTGTATCATTGGCAACTCAACGAGTTATATACAGGCGAGTATAACTCCACTCCAACTACAGTGATCAAGTAATCCCTTTAGATCTATGTGGTTGTTTAACATAGTGTAGGGTACACCCGAACTTAAAATGTTATAAAAGAACTAAAAATGAAGATTAACAATTCGAAGGAATATAAACTAATGCATTCCATCCAGTGCCACAAGTTGAATCTTGCAGGGTATTTAGAGGATAAACCATGCAATACTTTTGGAACAAAAACATTCGGCATTCTTGGAAGGACTAAAACATTGGTCACACAATCGATTGTGAGTCTGATGATGAATAATTCAACACATCATGCCACAAATACAAAGACACTAACTGATGAGAACAGTAATTAGTATGCAATGAAAAAGAATCTTGTGTAGTTAGTGAAAGAAATATAATTAGGTCACAAATAAAATAAATTAAAATAAAATAAAATATAAGAAACTTACCAGTTCTTAACTGCCATAAAACGGACAGTTCGCAATGAGTCAGCAGGATCAACAGGCATTCTTTTTCACAGCCATTCAATTAATTATACAGCCATCGGAATCTCAGCACTTGCTCTTAAATGATTACTTCTCAAACATGAAGTACCCAAATTTAGATCCTTGATCGCACTTTCGCTAATGCAAAACGCTTCATTAGGCATCCCAGATTTCAAGAGACAAGATATCAAGCAATCGACAGTAATCTTATCAGGGGCACAACCAATTGCCATCATCTTGTTAAAAATACAGATTGCCTCTGCCATTCTCCCTTTCATACAATTCCCAACTATAAGAATGGTAAATGTCACTTTGTCAGGGTTGCATCTGTTGCCCTCCATCTCCGCCACAATCATGCTTGCCTCATCAATATTGCCAGCCTTGCAAAATCCATCAATTATAGGGTTGTATATAAAAGGTTTTGGGATAATGTTAGCACCATTTAACTGCCTCAATAAATCACGAGCCTTGTGTAGTCTATTATTCTTGCACAGTGCATGGATAAGAACAGAGAAAGTATACCCATTTGGACACACATTTCTTGCATTCATCTCACTCCAAAGCTTTAAACCCTGGTTCAGATTCCCAGCTCGACAATAGCCATCAATTAGAGAAGTGAAGCTGACAACATCAGGATGATAACCATGAAGAAGCATCTTATCATACAAGGTGATTGCTGAAGCCATGTCACCAGCCTTGCCAAATCCATCAATGAGAACATTAAAAGTGAATGCATTTGGTTTAATTTTAGAATTTGTCATCTCATTAAAGAGGAAAGAGGCCTCCTCCATCCGACCCAACTTGCAATAACCAGATATAACCGATGTAAAAGTTATAACATCAGGTGACAGTTTACTTTTGGACTGAAGTTTCCTCAGTAAATCACAGCCTCTATCAACCTCATTATTCCTACACAACCCACTTATTAGTGTGTTATATGTAACAATATCTGGAGAACAACCAAACTTCCCCATATCATTAAAAAACTGAAAAGCGGTATTGACTTTTCCTACTCCACACAAACCTTGAATAAGAATATTGAAAGTCCAGGTATCTGGTTGAAATTGCACAGCTGTATTTCTTCTAAACAAACAAACTGCTGCATCCATGTCACCAGCCTTACCATATCCAACAATGAGAGCATTATAAGTGGCTGCAACTGGTTTGATTCCAGATTTCATCATCTCATCAAAGAGGGAAGAGGCCTCCAACATCCTACCCAACTTGCAATAACCAGATATAACTGACGTAAAAGTTACAACATCTGGTGAAAGGTCACTTCTTGACTGTAATTCCCTCAGTAAATTACAACATCTATCAACATCATAAGTCTTACACAACCCACTTATCAGCGTGTTATATGTAACAATATCTGGAGAACACCCCAACTTGCCCATATCATTGAAAAACTCAATAGCGGTTTGGACGTTCCTAATTCCACACAAACCTCGAATGATAATGTTGAAAGTCCAAGTATCTGGTTGGAAATGTGAATCCATACGTCTTCTTAACAAGCCAACAGCCTCAGAAACTTGATTCTGCTTGATCAACACATTCAACAAATTATTGTAAACTACCGAACTGACTCTAACCCTGTCACACCGAAGCTCGTCGAGAAGCTTCTCACCAATATCTAACCTTCCCACTTGTGCATATGAACAAACCAAAAGCTCTATAATTGAGTTATCAGGCAAATGCCCTTCACTCCTGAAGCAATCAAAAACAAATTTCGCCGAATCATGAAGGCCCATTTGACAAAGGGACCTCATGAGCAAATTGTAACTCCTCAAAGTATGATTGACATTCAAATTAACCCTACTCAGCTCAAAGAACTTCAAACTCAATTTTGGATTGTTTAACCGTCTAATGACCTCGAATGCAATTGAAGGATTCAAGTTCTTACTAAAATAACTATCCAACGAATGAGAACGAACAAACAGAGTACAAACGACCTTCACATACCAAGCCTCGGAATTCGAGATTACCTCTCTATCGGGGACGGGAAAAGCGCGGGACCCAGCGGGGGCCAGGCTGCCGAAATGGGCAATGGCGATCCTTGAGGCTCGGACCCACAAGGGACGAGTCGTCGTGAAGAACAAAAGGCTCATCTGAACCGCCGCGCCATTGTTGGACTCGGCTCGGCTCTCGTAGATGTTCTCGATCACGATTCTCGTCTTGGGAGGGCAAGATTTTCTGGTGGGTCGTTCAGAGATCGAATTCGATTCCTTAGTCTTCATAGAGATAGCCATTAATAAACAACTGAAACCAAACTCTGAACTCCACTCATAATAACAGGCAATTTCAATTAACAGTGAAAATTGGCACTGTTTATAGCTGATCAGAGTATGTATGAATCGAAGAATTGGAGAATTGTCGGCTGAAATTTGTTGATAAAGAGCCTCATGTATCGTTCTCGGTAACAAAGAGAGAATGAAGATAAGCTACAAGGTTATCGTTTGGGTTTTTCTTTCGCAGGCTTTATTTCAGGAACGTTCCCAAACTCTGGTTATAGGGCCGACAATACATGTTACGACACGACGACACGACACGAATCCGACACAATTTTTTGCGGGTTAGTGTCGAAAAATTTGACTACGGGTCATTTTAGTGTCGATCCGAAACTGACCCGTCAAAAAACGGGTCGGGTTCGAGTCAACCCATCTGACACGAAAATGACCCGTTTCTGACTCGTATTTAATTAATTAAATTTTAAAAAATTAATATTATTTCATATATATAATATAAGCCCTTAAAAGATCAAACAATGTTTCTCTTATCACTCATCTTTTTATTGAAGTGGTATAAAACTCTTCTAATTTTATTTATTTTTAATATTATATATATTAATGTAGGCGGGTCACAGCCGGGTTACGGGTCAAAAACGGGTCGCGGGTCGTATTTTTTGACATTGTGCATAAGAAAACGGGTTGACACGGGTCGGGTTAGTGTCAACCTGTATCAAAACGGGTCGGGTTCGGTTTGAGAAATCTCAACCCGTTCGTGTCACATGTCGGGTTAGTGTCGACCTATTTTTGTAAAAATTAACTCCAACCCGACACGAACCCGACCCGCCAACCCGTTTTGCCAACCAGACTGGTTACAACCTTTTTTTTTTTTTTTGGGTTAAGAATACTGAAATACTTGATACATTTATATGGTAGTAATTTTTTTGTTTTTATCGTGGCTATCTATAATTTTTATTTTTTGGTTAAAACTAATTAGTTTTAATTAGAGTCAAACACTTTTTGAAAGTTAAATACAATTTTCAATAGGGTTCAACGTTTCAAATTTATTGAACCCACAAATTTTGATTTTGTAAGTCAAAATCTTGTAATGAATGAGAAAATGTATGAATTTGTGTATTATATATATAGGTCAATTTTATTTTTGACTCTTAAACTATACAATTTATCCTATTTTAATCCATGAACTTTAAAATATAGCAAATCACATCATGAACTATTCAACTTGTCTCATTTTGGCCACTTCGTTATTAAATTCATTACATATTAACAGTAGAGAGCCAATAAATTCACTTTAGGCCCCTAAATTATACAACTTGTCTAATTTTAATATCTAAACTTTAAACTATGACAAATCACACACCTATACTATAAAACTTGTTCTATTTTGATCCATTCGTTACTAAATCTGTTAAATATTAACAAATTAAAACAAATGACCATTTTGATCTTTTGTCTCTATACATGTACTTTGAAGGCAAATTCTCTAAATTATGTTTATCCATTATATAAGTTTTACTATTTTTCTTCTTTTTTAATAATTTTGTTGATAAAAATTTTACCTTTTTTTTTGCTCTATAAGTTTTATTAAATTTTTTCCATCATATGGTTTATAATGAATTAAAAAAAAACAAATAAGGGAAAAAACACTTGAATATATGGGTACCTAATGAAAACGATAAATAAATACTACGGCATAACCTATTTATCATTTTTATGACAAAATTTTAGGGTTGAAAATTATGTAAATGACATAATAAAGAATATTTCGCTAAATTGAACTTAATAATCACAAAACAAAACCTCAAAATTCTTATTAATTCTAAGTCTAAAAAAATATATATTTGTTTACAAAATCCTCTATTTGTAGGTCTAAAATGTGTGAAATTTGAATAAAAAAATTTAATCTTGACTATCGATTTATAATTAATCGATCACATACATATACACACACACACACACATATATATATATATATATATATATATGTGTGTGTGTGTGTGTGTGTGTGTGGCTTAATCCATCATTTAATAGATTTAGTAATTAAAAGAGGCAAAATAAGACTAGTTTCATAATTCAAGTATGTGATTTGTAATAATTTAAAGTTTAGGGGTAAAATAAGACAAGTTTTATAATTAGGGAACAAAAATAAAATTATTGGCTCAATTTAATTAGTATTAAACAAATTTAGTAACAGAAAGGTCAGAATGAGACATGCTAAATAGTTCAAACGTGTGATTTACTATATTTTAAAGTTCAAGATTTAAAATAGAATAAGTTGTGTGGTTAAGGGTCTAAAGTGAAATTAACTCTAAATGTAATATAATGGTTTGAAAATAAAGGAATTCAAACTCTATGATGTACTTTATATATAAACGCGAAATTTAATGGTACTTTCTTTATAAAAACAAACTGTAGGCATAAAAAAGTAAATAATTGTTCTAAAATTAAATAGCCAAAA
>CAMOHE010025892.1:0-10641 GCA_946598075.1 Artocarpus hirsutus | reverse complement strand
GTCTCTATACATGTACTTTGAAGGCAAATTCTCTAAATTATGTTTATCAATTATATAAGTTTTACTATTTTTCTTCTTTTTTAATAATTTTGTTGATAAAAATTTTACCTTTTTTTTTGCTCTATAAGTTTTATTAGATTTTTTCCATCATATGGTTTATAATGAATTAAAAAAAAACAAATAAGGGAAAAAACACTTAAATATATGAGTACCTAATGAAAACGATAAATAGATACTACGGTATAACCTGTTTATCATTTTTAAGACAAAATTTTAGGGTTGAAAATTATGTAAATGACATAATAAAGAATATTTTGCTAAATTGAACTTAATAATCACAAAACAAAACCTCAAAAATTCTTATTAATTCTAAGTCCAAAAATATATATATTTGTTTACAAAATCCTCTATTTGTAGGTCTAAAATGTATGAAATTTGAATAAAAAAATTTAATCTTGACTATCGATTTATAATTAATCGATCACATACATATACACACACATATATATATATATGTGTGTGTGTGTGTGTGGCTTAATCCATCATTTAATAGATTTAGTAATTAAAAGAGCCAAAATAAGACAAGTTTCATAATTCAAGTGTGTGATTTGTAATAATTTAAAGTTTAGGGGTAAAATAAGACAAGTTTTATAATTAGGGAACAAAAATGAAATTATTGGCTCAATTTAGTTAGTATTAAACAAATTTAGCAGTAGAAAGGTCAAAATGAGACATGCTAAATAGTTCAAACGTGTGATTTACTATATTTTAAAGTTCAAGGTTTAAAATAGAATAAGTTGTGTGGTTCAGGGTCTAAAGTGAAATTAACTCTAAATGTAATATAATGGTTTGAAAATAAAGGAATTCAAACTTTAGGATGTACTTTATATATAAACGCGAAATTTAAGGGTACTTTCTTTATAAAAACAAAATGTAGGCATAAAAAAGTAAATAATTGTTCTAAAATTAAATAGCCAAAATTAAAATTGAGAACTAAACTAAAACTTATTAAAAGTTGAAGGATAATTTGTGCTCATTAGCCTATTTTCTTGTCTGCTACCACTCTTTGTTGTCTCCTATACAACACCCTTCAAATTTTTAAACCCTAGTTCTTTGTCCCTCTTCTCTTCGTCTCTATTTGTTTCTCTTGATACTGTAGTTCTTTTTTGAACTTATCTTTCCTTTTCAACTTCTTTTTTTTTTTGTGTGTTTTATTTTTTCTACTTATGGAACGTAAATGTTTAAAAATAACTTCAAATGAGAAATTAAGAGAGACTTTCATGGAAATAATTTCATCCTTAAATAGGCTGTGTTTAAAAGGTCTCATTATGAATAATGACATAAGGTCATTCCCCTTCTATTTTTCAATGTAAGACTCCCAAAAAATATCCACATTGCACAAGGGCATAAGCAAGCCGAGCATCTAAATTTGTATGCAATGAACAATTTCAAGCTAGGTTTCGTTATTGCGTTGTTTCAAGTTAGGTTGTGTTTTTGCATGCAATCTCATAATCCCTGATTTAGTCATTTTTATTGTTAGGGATGAAGATACACATTGTTGCTTTTGGATTTCTCTAGTAGATATTGAAAGTATACCCAATGACATGGACGTCAGATTTTACACGTGATTTGTACCTTCTATGATTAATGTAATATAACGTGAAACAAGATACAAAATCTAAATGCTTGCCTGTTGTTTAAAATTAAAATTATCTGGTATCATAAACTAGCAATCTTTATGCATACAATTAATTGGCTAGCAAAAGTCTTCGTACACTTGTCCAAAAATCTTGAGAATTTGGTCTGAATGGAGCATATAGTCCTTGCTTTAGCGGGGCACGGTACTTTACGTATCAGAAATTGTGCTGGAAGCAGGATATTGTACGGTTCTCCAAGTTCAAGTTACAATGTCCACCGATACTAGAACAAGAGCATGGCAATAGCATGTACGGTATAAGCAGCAGTGAGTTCGGTCGATTCCAATCCTTCAGGGAGGGCCAACAAGCACTAACAAATATAGCAGCTACACCACTGGAGGGATGAGGTTAAGTTAGGCCTTTCAGATTCGATCCTTATAGGGATAATTTTAAGTTAATGAGACACATGACGTGCATATATATCAAAAAACACACACACAAAAGGCAGCCAAGTTCTAAGGTGATGTTTGATAACTTGATTCAAACTTGAAAAATGTCAGTTCTCTTACAGAATTTGAATTTAAATTATTACAATATTACTAGTTTGAACTGATTTTGGAATCCACGATCCAAATATCCTATAAATGTCCTCAGCTTGCTTATTTTTTGTTGAAAGAGGACAAAGCCCTTTATTACCTTGACAACATTTGATTTACGGAGACAATGTTTTAATAGCTTTATCTTGTCTGCTTTTATCCGTCGGATGCAGAATGCATCAGTTGTCAATTAGTAGCATGAATTGTGCAAAATTCACAAAATGTCGGAGAATGCATTTGATACACGAGCTGTAAATATGTATTTTTGTCTAGCAATCTTCAAAGCCGCAGAAAATTGGATAAAGCACCAGTGTGATTTCATTACTTCCAAATCTCAACATCAAAACTGTGACCCTCAACTTTTGTTTTTTTAAGGTGTTTGACACGGTGATTAGACCCATTGGTTACTGAATGAGAGCTTTATACTATAGCAATTTTTTTTCTTTTACGGTAATATATGAAAGTTTTACACTGTTGATAACTGAAAGTTGGTTAAAACCAACTTTACTAAACAAGCTATTTGTTTCTCTTTGCACTATAACCAGCTGGGCAAGAGTGAGAAGGTAACAATGGTAGAAGAGCTCTATCATCTAATATTGACATTCTTTTTATGTAAGAGTTGTATAGTTTAATACAATATTGTTCCCGTAAAACAAAACCATGTAAAGTTTGTGTGTTAGATATAATCTAAAGATATAAATTTGATTAGACCAAAAACAAAAAGTCAGTTTTTGAATTATCCTAAAATAGAGTATACAAAGATATAAACATCCCTTTTAAAAAATGTTTATTTATGTCACGTTTAAAAAAGTTGTATCACACAAATATTCATATTACATGTTTAAGTTGTCTCACACTCAGATACGTGTGGCATTTATAAAAAAGCAAGTTTCTAAAGGTGTCATTTATGAAATCTCCTCTTTTTCATAACTTAATTCCATGGTATTAGTTAGACAACAAATGCGAAGAACCAAGAACTCAATAAATACATTCTATCTATAAAGAGAGTATCAAAAATAATTTTTTTTTAAAAAAAGGGCCAAGGAAGACTCCTAAATTCAGATAACGAATGTGAAGAACAAAGAAGAATCATCCACCTTGTAATAATATAGGCAAAAATGAGAGATGCAACGCACACAGAGTTTCCTATTTAGGTCCACCATCCTCTAAAAGTTCATCCACACAGAACTGATGCAAGTTTTCATACACTTTCTTCCATTGTTGAACCATTTGCATGGATTTCTTGCAATCAAGCTTTACTCTGTCCATCTCCATTTCAACAGCAGCAGAACCTTTTTGCTGTAAAAGAGACCACAGCAAAAGTTGAAAGAAATGACTTCAGGCACTTAGGTGGATTGCACTATCAATCTTTTGCAGTAAATATCACCTTATGAAATGTTAAAAAATAACAAACATGAACATAAAGTACCATCAAGAAGCATGTATATCAGCGCTAACAAGGAAGAAAGAACATTGATTGATGGGATATAAACCTCAAGTTCTTGGATTTGATTATGAGCCACAACAGAACTAAGGTACACGGCATTGATAGATTTGTTGCAAGTTTCCTGGAAACTAATGACGGTCTTCGTTTCCGTAACTTCATCTGTTGAATTTGCGTATTTTTCCAGAGGTGGCAACAGTGATGCATGCCTTCTGAGGAAAGCTTGTGAATTTGAAGTCCTCTGAAAATTGTTGAGTTGTTCTCTAACAAGAACAATATTATTCACAGGGCCTGCTCAAAATGGTACAAACTATTAGAAGGCAAAAATCACAAGTAAAACCAGACAGCAGCATCTACTAGAGAAATAAAAGGCAACAATATTCTTCATATCCAACAATAAACGCAGCCTAATAAAAGCTTATGCCAGCCTAATATATATATATATATATATATATATATATATATATACACGTACGTACGTACGTATGTATGTATACATGTAGCACGAAAATACCTTTTGCATGTCTCAACAACCGAATAATGTTGCACGTTCTAGCATCCCAAACACGAACCATACCATCCTCTGATCCAGAAATTAAAACATTTCCAGTTGTACCGTATTGTAAGGAAGTAACAGCCTTGCTGTGAAAAAACAGGACCCAAAATTGTGAGCCAAACAAAATCATAGGTTGATCATAGGGATGGATGTGGGATCAACAGCTAGTTAAATGAAAATTCAGAGTTTTCTCCAACTTTCAAGACCCAAACCTGTGATTTGAAAATGCACATATGATATGCGGCCCATAATTTCTGCTAGATTGAGTTTCAGCATTGAGTGCAGCAATATATATTTTTCCATCTCTACCACCAGCATAAAAGACACGTTCACCGGGATCCAATGCAATTGCATCAATTATTGATGGAAACACGATATTTCTTAATAATTTCCCTTTTGATAAGCTCCAAACCTGAACAAATTAGTAGCCAAATGAATTTAACGTGCAACAAATGGGAAAACAATAAAATACACAAATGACCACAGACCCAAAGGAGAGACAAAAAACAGAGAAACATAATAGAAGTTGCAGTATAACTTGAAACATATAACATGAGATTAATATTTAACTACTTCCCAAAATTACAATGACTTGTAAGCTAAGGCACAATAGAAATAGGCGATACGATTGTGTAACATGCTTTATACCAAAAGAAATATACAAATAACTGTAACCAGTTTATAATTCACTAAAGATCATGTCACACCTTACACGTACGATCCTCAGAAGCCGAAACTATAATTGCATTGCAGCCTCCATATCCAGCTACAATATCAGTTATACAAAGAGTGTGCTCTGAAAAGCAATGTTTGTACGGATGACTTGCTTGTTCTCTAAGGTAATCATCAAATATCCTCAACATCAACAATCAAGAAGCGTTTTAGTCTCATCTAGCAATCTTATCTTAACAATGACAACAATAAAACACTTGAAAACAAAAACCAAAATCGGAATAATGAAACATGTCGTACATTAAAAGTGACCAAACTTTAACAGATCCATCCTCAGACCCAGATATTAACAGCGAGTCGTCATCAGAAAACACCAAGCATGTAACGACTCTATAATGAGCATGCCAGTTCTTTAGCAGTTTACCAGTAGCAACCTGAGAAAAAAAAAAAAGGAAACATGTAAAATTACAAAATTAGCAATCTTTTCTGAATCTAAAAAGTTTGATAATTAACACAAAACTAAAATTCACCTCCCATAAGTAGATATCCCCAGACAAACCACCACCAACAATATATGTTCCTTCTCGATTTGCGGCGAGTGGCTTTATTTGTTCTGCAGGGAAGCTCTTAACTTCTACTTGAGGCTTCATAGCAAAGACAAACAACAACAAATGTTAAGCAAAAATTCATAGACAATATGTCAAACACATGGAGTACTATATATATACACACACATATATTGAGAGAACCTTGGACCAACTCCAGTAGAGGATGGAGCCGGAGGAGGCAGAGGAGTTGCGTAGCTGAGAAGATGCGAGGAAGCGTTGGCCGACACAGACGAGGCCATGGCAAGGAGACACGCAGGACTTGTAATGGAGCTGCTCCATGCCAGTTTGTAGGTCCCAGCAGCCAATACCGGCATCGATAGAAGAAGAGGCCAAAACGACCTCCATTGGTGGTGTTTTGCTAGTATTTTTTGGAAGAAAATTTAAGAAACAAAAAATAAACAAAAACAAATCAAAACAAAACAAAAACACAAACACAAACACAAAAGAAAACAAAGAAACAGAAAAGGAAAAATAAGTTCAGAAAAGAACTACAGTATCAAGAGAAACAGAGAGGGATAAAGAGCTAGGGTTCAAAATTTAAAGGGTTTTGTCTGGGAATCAACTGAAAGTGACAGCAGCAGACAAGAAAATGGAGGTGTTCATTGGTCGGTTTCCTTCGGTTTCCAACCGATGAAAATTGGTTTTGGAAAAGTGGAACTAAAAACCGACCAAATAGTCAGACAGTTGGCCAGTTTTCGACTCACAACAGTCGGTTTTGTGGCTGTCGGTTTCAATTGGTTTTCGACTAGAATAACCAGCTAGGGTACTAAAAGTAATCCAATATTAACATGGTCTCTATTAATTTAAATTGGAATTTTTCTGGAGAACATAAGCATTAGAACCAAGAATTCTAAAGAATACGAGTATTAAACTTGGTTCCATTACAATATTTAGCTTGAATTACAAAAGGCAAAAACACAATATTATATTACAGAGATTTCTTTAATTCTATTCACACCTTACAGAGATTTACTAGTCCCTTTCTCCCACGGGCTTTTTCAAGTCTATGGTGGAATGTTGGACAATGGAGGACCCACTAAATTGGAACTTTAATAATTATAAACAAACCAACCCATAACTATCCAAAATATTTTCCAAGTAAAAGCAATGATGGAAAAAGAAATTCCAAAAATTCCAAAACAGGCGAAAGCAAATGATCCCATGACCCATGGAACGCTCCACACATACAATAAGCTTTGCAAAAATGAAGCTTTTATTTTATTTTATTTTATTTTCTTGAAAGTGAAGCTTTTATTTTTCTAGCCAACACAAAAACACAATCCCAGGTATAACATAATCAAACTTTGCCACAGCCTCAGCCACTGCACAATTGTATATAATTATAAACTGATAAGCATAAATTAGCATACATGAGCATAAATTAGCAACTAGATCAAGAACAACAAACAAAGAATGAGATTTTAATCACAAGGGAAGGTTAAGTTCATTCTGAAGTAACAACCTTAAAACTTTCGGCAGCAAAAGAGAAAGGAGAACCGAAAAAAATAAATAAATAAATAAGGGCAATGTCTTTACTCTTTAAACAAAGAATTGAACTTTGAAGAATATAACAAAGCTTACAATTTGTTCGGAATATTGAGGAATAATCTTTTGCCAAACCGAATTTTTTCTAGGTTTTTTTTCATCTAACGATTTTTTGATCCAGCAAACTAATATACGCCAAAGTACAGTAGTTTACAGTATCAATTCGAAAAGAAACTCTTCCGAAAAGATTCTTTCCATTGAAACTTAATATACGCCGAAGTGCAGTGGTTTACACTATTTTCAAACATCTTGCACGCAATTTTTGCCATTTGAAACTTAACAACAAGCTAAAATTTTCAAGCAAAAAGTGTTCTTAGATTATGAAATATGAATTCCCAAAATTGAAGCAGAGGAACAATCACATATCACTGTACTAAAAGATAAAAAAAGAGGAAACTACGGCTAGAATTCACCACACAAAATATTAGTCGAAAGCTAAGCTCATCCGTTTTTACCATTCAAAAACCCCATGGAAGTTTATTTTAGAATTTGAAAATTGAAATTTTAGACGGAAAAACTAACCTCAGAGAGGACGGAGACGGACGACCTTGGAGAGGTGAGACGCGGGGAGGGAAACGGACGGCGACGGGCGGAAGTCCGCGCAGCCACCAAGCGACGCCGTCGGCGGTGGTAAGGAAGTGAAGTGTGGTGGTTGGTGAGGGTTCAGACACCTGATATGATATGTGATTACTCTGTGTCGTTTCTTTCCTTTTTCTTTTAGGACCTTTTTTTCCAGTTACATTATTTAGTTTATTTTATATGTATAGATATGGATTTTACGGCTATGTTTTTAATAAATATTATTATATTAATTATTTGATATAAATTTAATAATTTAATAAAATAAATAATTAGACTAAAAATTATTTTCACAATTAATAAGTATTTGATTTACGAAGCTTCTTAAAGTATTATTTAGATAGGTAACGTAATTGTGATATGTTGATGTGATTTCTTATTTAAAACATAATTTTTTTGTTAAAGACGAAAGATTAAAGATTTTTTTGTTAACCCACGATTGCTTTTCACTCTTGAGAGGGGAAAAATCACTCTTGAGGGGGAAAAAAGAAAAGAAAAAGAAAGGGCATATGTATTCAACGAGAGCATTTGAAATTGATATACCCTTTAAAACCTTTATTAGTTGCATCTTGACTTCTTGACTACTATTGATTTTTTTTCCCTTTTCTTCTTGTAAATGGTTTTTATTAAAAATATTTTTTCCGCTGCACTATAATCGTATTTTCAGGAAAAAAGACAAAACAAAAAACAAAAAACATTACTTTGTTGATAAACGACAACAGAAGATAAAGCGTTAAACATTTTTTTTCTGGAAAAGCCTTTAACGTTTTTTTTCTCCTAAAGAAATTTGGAATTAGAATTTCTTGAAAAAGTGTTAAATTTGAACCCATTTTTTAAATTTAACATTCCAAAAAATCAGTCTTTGAAGTTAATAATGTAATATATTTTGCTAAACTGCAACAAAACTATAGATCCCTCCATTGATAAATGATGATTTGTTATATAAAAGTGCAAGGAGAATTTCTAGCTTACAGCTCATATGCTGAAAATTATAAGAGGATGCATATTCAATATTTCAAGTTAAAATATGGGTACGAGGAAAAAGAAAAAATGATATAAAAAATATAAGGTTAAGAAATATGAAAAAATTGAATAAGATGTGGGTGTATTTTTAATGGGTCTTAAGGTAATTTTATTAAAGGACAACATTATCACAAAAATTTGTGAGAATAAAATAAAATTTAATTAATGCTTAAGATTAATAGGTTGGTTAACCTGCTATAGTGTCGTATGATCACTACATCATCAAATTAATAAAGGTAGTATTATTATTGTTATAATTAAATCGATAGCCACGGGCAGAGATGTAACCATTAAAAACTCGTTATTATATATATAACACATATTTCAAAGATTTTAAAGTTAAGGAAGCTCAATCGATCGATTAAAAAAAAATCCGAAATTGACCATCAGAAACGCATGGGCATTCGGTTTCTTACCGATTTTGTCAATTTTTGTTCCAAAACCAATTTTTTCGATTAGTTTGATGGTCATTTTTTTATTTTTTTATTTTTTAACAGCCTTAAAAAAAGGCTAATTAGCACAAACTATCCTTAAACTTTCAAATTAGTTTCAATTCGGTCTTTAATGTTTTAATTTTGGCCGTTTAACCCATGAACTTTTAATGGGTTAAGCCCTTAGTTTTGGCAAACGGATCACAATTATAGATACATGTGAGCATACTGATAAATGAACAAAATACGAACAGTTAACACCCTCGATTTTTAAGTCCTTCAGTTTCAAACCATTATATTACATTTAATACACAAATCATACATTTTCTAGTTCATTACTAGAGCTTTACATGTTGTTCAAGATAAATAGTCGAATTTAAATTTAGCCCATGTTTGGTTTATCACGGTTCAACTATTTTTGCTACGGCGTTTCTCTCATAAAATTAAAAAAAAAAAAAAAAAAAAACGGTTTCAACCACAAAAAGTGGTTCCAACCTCTCCCAAACAGACTATTAGTGTTTTCCATAGAACCAAGAAATACTTTTATAGGGTGTGGGAGAACTTTATATTATAACTTTTTTTTTTTACATTGTACCATGTGAGAGCTTTATATTATTGTGTATCAATCAAAAGTTTTGGTTCTAACTGACAATGCTACACACCCTATTAGGAAATTGTATATTTTGAAATTTAAGTGATTAGTCTCCCCCCAATACCAAGGTGGCAAATGGTAATCAATTCCCATGTAAAATTACCATCTAAAACCATCTAGAGGCAATCTGAAAATTATGTTCCAACTTCAGCCAAAGGCCGTGTATTATGGGCTGAAGGCATAGTGCAATGTGCCATGTATCACAGCGCTTGAAAATCTTAACCGCTTATTGCAGAACCTCATACTTCTCTCAAGATTTTTTTTATTATTATCATTTATTTATAGGAATCTGTAAAGATGTTTGTCATTTCGTCCTTTAACAACAGTCCCACAAAAAATAAATAGAAAAAAGTGGCAAAGAACGAAATTATAACATTGATGTTTCAAATAAGGCGTTAAACCAACAAATTTTAATACAGTTTTTGAGAGTGAAATTTGCATCGGTGCCAAACCATGCCTGGCTTCCTGCTCATGCAGAATCTCCATTATCAAGTTTTGCTATGAAGTTCTGACCTTTTACATGTTTAAAACTGAAATATTTAATGTTTAAACCCACCATGAGATGCCTGGTAATTTGTGTTATTGGAAACCAAACGAAACAAATGAAGTTATAATTCTTCTCCGAATCTAATAAACCATTAGCAATCCTATTTGTTAAATCTGACCTGAACATGTTGGTCATGAAATACCACATTAAAGTATATTATTAACCAAGTCCAAGAATTATATACTAAAGCATTAGATTCTTGGGGCCACAAACTGAACATGATATTTTTATAGCACAGACCATGCAATAATATTTTGTAAACAAAAATTGTATTTTTCTAGAACCATGCAATAATATTTAGTAAACAAAAATTGTGGTTTTCTAGAAAAATAAGACTTCATTAATTGATGC
>CAMOHE010025891.1:0-24186 GCA_946598075.1 Artocarpus hirsutus | reverse complement strand
AAGCAGCCAACAAAAAAATTACAATTTACTTACTAAAAAAACAAGCTCGAGGTATTGGGATGATATTTTTTATTTCTGACACTTTAAGACACTATTTTAATATTTTTCAAATAACAAAATATTAACACGATGTTATCTCAAACAAAAACATGTACTAAAAAGATTAAAACAAACCCTTTTGTTTTTGTTAAAGCAGTTTCTAATTAGTCAAATCATTTTATTCCTTAATTAATAAGGGAAAGGGTGGAATTTAACTTTCGTAAGTAGACTCAGCGTTGCCGTCGTGCTGAAGACCAAAAAAAATTTCTATTTCCTCTTTGTTTCGACAGTGGAAGGAAAATTATGGGTACGTTTGGTTTATGGTTCGAATCACGATTCGAATCATTTTGTTACTGTATTTTCTCTCACAAAAATTTAAATCTTTATTGAAATTTTTTATTCAAATCTATGAACCAAACAGGCTTTATATGTTTTTTTTTTTTTTGAAGGAGTGGGTGAAGAATAGGTTAAATTAAAAGAAAATAAAAATTAAAGAAAATTACAAAAATGCCTCTTGAAAGATATTACTTATTAAAAATGATACCTCTCTTTTGTGTTTTGGTAACAGTTCTTTTTTCTTTTTTTAATCTTTAAAATATTATTTTTACATTTATCATTTTATTCTTTATTTCATTTAATTATTAATGAGCTATTTGTAAGAACAATTTTAATTACTAATTATAATTATAAATAATATAAAATTATTATATGTTATAATTTTTATTTTATTCTAATCATTCTCCTAAACAATTCTCCTAAACAACGTAGAGTTGTTTTGATTTTCCCCTATTTGCTCTCTCTTTTTTCCTCCCCTTCGCCGGAGCGGTTAACCCTTCGAAGTTTCATAAAATAATTTTGCCTAACGCAAAAAGACGAAAAAGGACAAAGGGCCCTAAAATTAACACAACGCCCCTCTATGCCCGACCCAACCACCGTCTCTTCTCTTTGCCCTCGACTCGACCATTGCAGATACAGAGAGTTTTAATCACAGATAATACGAGCCCTAATTTCCCCAACACGATATAGATCTTCCGTGATTCAGCTATGGTACGTTTACCTCTCCCTTCTCCTCTGTGTTCGTTTTTCTTGATTATAATTTTCGGTTTATGCATTCCTTTCTTTTTTCCTGTTTGGTTGCCGAGAAAACCGGGGAATAGGAAATTTGTTGCGTATGTTTGTTCGAAGCTAGGGCTCTTGCTACTTGTCGTTAATTTGTAAATATTTTGAGATCATCCCTTCAATTGTTTCCATGCTGTTGAATTCTCAGATTGATGATGATCATAATAATAATAATAATACCGATTTGTTTAGAGATAATTGGTAAATAGGCTTAAGTTTGTTATATATGTGTATTGTATCTACTATCTAGGGCTTGTTTGGGATGACAATTGCTTCTCTTCAAAAAATTAAAGAACTGAAGCAAAATTGATGGCTTTTGAGTTATTTCTTGTATACTTTGCTTTCAGAGATTTTTTTTTTGTTGTTGTTTTTTTTTCCATGTTTTGTATGACCATTTAAGAATTATATTCCGTTAAATTGTGTAAGAGTAAAAAGGAAAGAAAAGAAAAGAAAATGGTTGATGAACTTAATAGACTCGTATCGTGGGAGAAGAACCTAAACAGACAGGAGCTAGTTGATTTTTTTTTTTTTTTTTTTGGTGGTGTTACACGTCAAACATGGGTGTAAATTTGATTTATTGAAGTTGTATTAATTAATAAATGGGCATCTCGTGCTTTAGTTGAAGAGCTTCCAATAGTATTTCAAATGAACACCTTCAAAAACTACTTATTGGCCGTAAAATACTTTAAGAACTATGCAAAGCAGGCCCGTAATAATTAGCTATTGACAAACTAGGTCACTTGGATGCCAAAATTTGGTGAATATCTTTGTATATCATGCAATGTTTAAAAGAGTTAGTTTGGGTACGAAAGCTACACAATAATTTCAGCTGTGTGTTGTTTTGGTGCGCTTTACATGTCTTGGTATAAATTTAGACACTATGAGAATGTTAATGTTTGTGAAATCAACTTAATGTCTTCCCCTTGAATTACACATGGAAAATGTTACAGGCCATTGTTCATTTGTTTGTCATTTGGTTGAGTTTAGTGCTCTTTGAAAAATGAAAAATTGTTTGTTTGGTCATCAGTCTATTAAATTTAGTGGAATTGTCTATCAGTACAGAGTGCTATTGACACTTGGTATATCCAAGACAGAGACGAAAGCATAATGTATATGATTATATGTGCGTTTGTGTGACAGCGAGGTGGTACAGAAACCTTGCATTTTAATTGTTATAACATCATCTTTTACTGAATTGGCTTGTGTAAGCTGTAACTTATTCATTTGTTCATCTACCCAGGCTGCAAAGATTCTTGCAAATCTCATAGTGATGGGATCTGGTATATTAGCCAGGGCTTTTGTTCAGGCATATCGTCAAGCATTAGCAAGTAAGTTTTTTGGTCATTGTTCATTGTATCTTGCTGCTTGGCATTCTAACTTGGCATAATCATCACACCTAAATATGTCTGATTTGCTATGTCCTTATGTTTCTTCTGTTGCCACAGTGTTTTTTCTGGAGAAAATTGAAGGTTTTGTGCCAAAAGCAAATGATTATTTTGTGTGTCAGTAAATGGAGGCAGTAAATGGAGGCTGTTGAGGTTTCTTTTAACACAGCGAAAACCCACTAAAATAAATGACGCTTATAATAATACAAAATCCTTACCCACCAAGAAAAAATAATTAATACACGTACAATACAAACCCACACTTGTACTCACTGTGCGTACTCCCTCACACACGTCCAGTTGTCACATATACATCACACTACTACACACCACCTGACGTACAGACTTCACTAGAGTGCACACACCCCCTGATGCGCACTAAGACACAGCCATCATTACATCTTTCACCCATAAATACACTCTCACCACTGGACTAGTACACTGTTGGACTTAGCCCAGACCAAGCACTCATATTTCACTGACGGTTTGACACACACCAAGAGACTCCTGGTCTCTTTGTTTAGGCACTCAAAGTCGATTATTTTGCTGACTTCTTCTGCCTAGAATTTTCTACTATGTCAGGCAACGCTTGGATTCTGATTTCCTATTAGTATCTGAAACTTACAGCAAAGTGTCTGTCGAGTTCATATCGGTCGATATCTGCTGTAACTTTTTTATGGTGACAGCATGTTGATTGTCCAGAAACATTAGTGACACTCTTGATAATCAACAGTCAACACATACATCCTATAGGTTTTAGGGAATGAGTACAAATTCAATTATCAAAATACTCGATTCTTTCTTTTCTACCTTTTGAGAGAAGGAAGCTGTAGGATAATGCATGAGGTGGGTGATTCATTGCCGGCATCTTTTACATCTTTTTTTAGAATTCCCTTCAGGTTATAGCTTAACATAAAGCGTATTGTAGTGAGGCTTTGGTGTACTTATTGTTAGTCTTCTTTTGGCACTCCGACACTGGCAGCCATTGCATCGCTCTCTTATTAATAGGGAAGATCTGTTTTTCATCCCCACCCTTGTAAAAATTCAGCCTCGTGTGGCTTAAATTGTCCCTAGATAGGCTTCCAGTCCTTGCTCTCTTATATCTGAATGTGTTTATGTTTTGTTTTATACCTCCCCAAGTTCCTTTTCTTCAAGGAATGACGATGGCTTCAAATACTTAAATACTTACGCCTGGATATTTTGAATGCTTTTGATGTGTCATGTATGTAATGTAGAGGAAGCATCTTTATCCTGTATATTTTTCAGGTAAAGACTTTTTGTAATTAAGCTCTTCGTCTTGCTTTTTGTCTTAATGACCCAAGTCAGATTTGTGGGAATGCGCTCTAATGTGCTTTTTTTCTGTTTGCAGCTGCACTTTGTGATATTTGTATTTCATATATAATGTTTGACCAAATGGGTTGTTTTGGTGTCTATACTAGCGTTCTATGACTTATACATTGTTTTGGTTATGCTACAGACGCCTCAAAATCTGGTGTTGCTCAAGAGACACTGCAAAACACCGTGCGCCGAGCTGGCAAAGTCATGACGGAGCAAGAAGCAAGGCAGATTCTTGGGGTCACGGAGGAAACTACTTGGGAAGAGGTTTTGAAGGTCAGTATTACACTTTGAGGTTGTTTGCACTATTTTTATCGATATGATGAGGCGGGTCTCCAAATTGGTTTTTACCGGGGATCAACTTGTGCAGAAATACGATACGTTATTTGAGAGGAACGCAACGAACGGGAGCTTTTACATTCAATCAAAGGTTCACAGGGCTAAGGAATGTTTAGAATCCTCCTATCGAGAAAAAGGTCAGGGTACAACTCCTAGTTGAGAACAAAGTACAAGGTTCTCGTCTCTTTGCATTTATGCCCTTTGTCTTGTATTGTAATTAAATTAAATTCCATCGCATCAATGCCTCCAGAGATGGAAGGTATTGTGTAATAATTTTGCTCCCTACATCCGCTTTTTTTATTGAGTTAAAGGAAAGGAAAATATGGAGTTTGCTAGGTACATTCTCGTGTTATGTTGAGTCCCATGCTTACAAAAGTGTTTAAAGTATTGATTTGTACCTACTTATTATGCCATTGGTTAACTATCTTTGATGGAAACATCTCCAATTTATTACCTCTCTTTGGGGTTATCTATCACTTTTGTCCTTAAACTATTTGCATTTTGAGACTCAGACCAATTTTTTTGCCGGTTAGTCCTTGAATTATAAATGTTTTGCATTTCATAAATCTGTTATGTTAAACCTCAAGTCATGGGCAGATCTGGTTCCATGCATCATCAATTTTTGTTGGAACCGATAATTTGATAAAATTCTAGTTAGGCATATATGAAAAGGTATTGGGAAGATTGACAAATCAGTCGTTTATTTAAACTGTAAATCCTACGCACCATCACATGCATCTCATACTACAGAAGCTTAGAATTTTAAAGGAAAATGAGAGAGAGAGAGAGAGAGAGAGAGAGGGAGAGAGAGAGATTTTTAAGCATTGGATGCCTCTTTTTAGTGGATTCTATTTTAGACATAATATGATTAGTAAGGGCAATCAACAAAACTTAATAAATACTTTATAGGTTTGACACATTAGTTGTAACTAAAGTTTTACGTTTAAGAACTATAGCAATATAAAAGCTTTTATATTATAACAAATTTTTTGTATTTTACTGTAAATTTTTTGTATTTTACTGTAGCTATTGAGAGCTTTACAGAATTGACGAGCTGAAACTGACGTTTAACATGAGTTGAGTATATTTCTTCCGCAACTCTATCTACAAGGCCCAACTTTGGAATAATTTTAATATGCAATTTATAGTTAAAATTGATGAATTAAAACAGAGGTTTGGTATAAGTTAAAATATATTTCTTCCGCAACTCGATCGGCAAGACCCCAACTGTGGAATAACTTTGATGTGTTGTTGAATTGAAGAACATAAATGCAGTCCTGTTGATGCAATGATAGCATTTTTTTTTTTTTTTAAGGGAACAATGATAGCATTTTTGTGTACGCTTTTTCTTCCTCTGATGAAATATTATTATCAAAAAGAAAAAAAAAATGTTTGGAAAGAGGCTTTAAGGCGTTGGCTTACGCGTACTTTTTGGTAGTGGAAAATAAAGCATTTTACCACCATAAACAAAGCGAAAAAAAGGTTCAAGAATCCTTTTCATCATTATGACTAAAGTTTATTTGGTGTATAGATTTGAATTATGTTGATTTGAATTATTTTGATTTAAGTTGTATGATTTAAATTGATGATTTAAATTGTTATTTAAATTAATGTTTGGATGTATATTTAAAGTGTTAATCTGAATATGACATAAAATTAAAATTTATGTTTGAATAAATAGTGGAAAAAGTTTTTGATTTATTAATAAATCTTACAAAATATTAATGTTCATGATTCTAAACAATATATAATATGGACTTTGATTTGTTTTTCTATTTATTAAAACGCAATCAAAGAAGAACCATTTTAATTGAATTTCAAATAAAGAATTGACTTTTTTTCCTTTAAATATAAGAAAGAGAATTCTAACGTTTGTTATAGCAAATATATTAGAGTCCAACGAGTTGAAAAAGGGATGAAACTGTTGAAAATCTAGATTTAAATGATTCATTTTATTTAAATTTTAAAAGAAATAAACATGTAGTCAAAGATTTTAAATATTTGAGTACAAAGAGTTAGCCTAATATAACAAACTGGCTATATATAACAAACTGGCTATGGCTCTTACATACTTGCCAACAACTGGATCAAAGCCAAACCACATGCAAATAAATAAGTAAATAAATAATAGTATGAATAAGTAAATAAATAATAGTATAAGAAGATTTATAAAAAAAAAACGAAGAGCCTCTTTTGTTTTGATCAAGAAAATTAGAAACACGATCATTGAGAGGAATAATTAAAAAAAGATACTAGGCCATTTGGAAGAATGATTTTGGTTTAAATAACTGGAAGATGATTGTAACAGGTAAAAGTTTTATATTGTAATTTTTTATTATATTATATGAGAGTTTTATACTATTTATAGTTGTAATTGACGATTAGAATGATCATGTTTGAATTTTAGAACTATGGGAATTTTTCAACTTTCAAGAGGGATGGAATTCTATGGCACAATATAAAAAGTCAAGGCACTGTGTAAATTCTAAGCTGATCTTTATCAAGTTTTAATTAAATCAATTCTGCTATGATTTTTTTTAGGGGAATTCTACAATGGTTGTAATCAAGTTGACAGTTGAAAGTTACGTGAAACTGGTACATGTTTTTCCCCTTAAAAAAAAATAAATAAAAATGTTCAACGACCCCATGCAAGTTAAGAACTTTTTTTCTTTTTTTTACAGAAATAGTCGAAGAAAAGAAAGTGTGAGCCACCATTGAGGATTTTTTATAGAGAAAATTATATGTTATGCCATATTTTTAAAAGTTGTGTTTATTTATGTTACATTAAGAAAATTTTATTTTAGATTATCATTCATACTATATGTTAAGTTGTGTCACAAATAAATATGTATAACATTTATAAAAGTAAATCTTATAGGATAGCATATATGAAAATTCTCCTTTCTCGTAGGTAAGAAAGAACGAGTTGTGACACTCAAGAATTTCTAATATATTAAATATGCAATAATTAAGGATTATGTTAAGTAATCAAAGCACAAATTTTGTGAGCTAGTTTATGCTCGAAAATTAGAAACAAAAATGTTATTTACCATAAGAATTACCATAAAAAAGGAAAAGAAAATAAATAGAAAGAAAAGAAAAGCTTACGGGTGATTTGATATGAACACCATGGTATTGGTTAATAATCTGTTAGTCTCTGCTTGACCAAAAGTAGTTTAGTAAAAATACCGTCAAAATTAAAGAACATATTTACATATTCAGATTATTAAGACCCTTTTAAAATAACATTCCTTTTGTAGATCTGTTTCTTCTTCAAGGAATATGCCATCTTAAAACGGACATGTTGTTCGTAATATTTATTACTTTTTTTTTTCTTTTAAATTATTATTAGTTATTGGTTTTTATAGTCAATTGAGGGCGGGTATAATAGGGATTTTGAAATAAACTTAACGCCCATGTTATTACGCATTAAGTTCTTGCCGACTTTATAACAAAATCAAAGAGTTTTAAAAATTTAATTATAAATTAAAATTACACGGACCAACTTGATATTTATCAAAGATTTGGTATCGCGCCACTTACTAGAAAATTTGTCAATAAAAATAAATTTTATTTTAACTAAAACTTTTGATTACTACAGTGTAAAATTCTCACATGTCACAGACATGAAAATAGAAAAATGGATCGTAGTATAACGCACTCATATATTACGATTTTTTGTTCAAAAGTGTTAGTTCTAACCGCACTTTAATACCTTATATATTAGTAAGATAAAAAATAATAATAATTAGTCCAAAACTAGTTTCATTATATTTATGTTACCAAGAAAAAGGAACATTATTTAGTGCTGTTATGGATGATAAAAAAATACTAGGAAAAATGTTAATCTCCTTCATTTTAGAATGAATACCTTACTTTTCTTCTTTTTTATTGTGTTTTAGCAAGATACGTACTTTCCAAAAAAAAAAAAAAAGAGAAATGAGCTACGAAAGGGGAAAGATCCACATTGCCTTGATCCCTTTTCTTAAGGGATCAAACTGAGTCGATTTTTATCAAAAATAAAAATAAAAAATAAAAAAATTGTCGATTTTTTCTGTTAGGTGATCTGCTCGTCGTATAGAAGTGTATTATTATTATTTTTTTTATAGAACTCGTCGTGTAAAACGTTTTACATGTACGTATGTGATTATTATTATTATTATATAGTTGTTGTTATTGTTGTTTTTATAAATTTGCGTTAATTATAAATAAATGGCTGTTTGGTTGAGTAGTAAAAAACATAATTTTCACCACAAACTTAGTTATAAACAGTATAAAACTCTCATATGTTACAATAATAATAAAAAAAATTACTATAATGTAACACTTTTATATGCTACAGTGTTCTAACCAATAGGTCTCTGGTTCTTTCAAACTTTTGTTATTTAAGAGTGTCCAGACTATTCCATTTATGTTTCTCAGCCGACCCCTTGTATGTACATCTTGGATGTAATGTGAAAGCATATTAGAGAATTCTATAAATTATAATTTTATTTTTAATATAAAGACACGGAAATTAAAAAAATCCACGTCATCAGTAAATAATTCAGAAAAAAAATTTAGAAAGAGGTTAATGGTAAGTTATTGGTGCTAGTGGTCTTTAAACTGTAATTTAGCCTCTAAACTTTATATTTTTGACAAAATGCTCCCCAAAATTTTTTTTTGATAGTTTTAAATCCTAATACTATAATTGGCGAACTAATCCTGAAATTTAAGGTAAATAATCATATTCTATCTAATTACATGATAATTGAAAATTATAGGTTAAAAAATTGAAAACTTATACCTATAGGGTATTTGGCATTTCTAATTTCAACCAAAACTTTTGTTGTAAAACTCTTATATGCTATAACGTCAAGTAAAAGTGAGTTATAGAATAAAGTTTTCATATGTTATAACGGTTTTAAATTGGTTTAAACAAATACTTTTAAACATCCTATTAGTTACAATAAGTGCAAAGATGATAGTTTTTAATGGGGTTTGATAGTAACAAAGAGAAATTTTGCATATAACATGCCTATTTTTTGTAAAACTTTAAGTTATCACACACGATGGACACATAATTATCTTTATTAACTTGGTAAAATGTCATAAATGATTTTATTTTTAGGACAAAGGTTGTAAAAAAAAGTTCATAGTTATCTTCGTTAAATTAAACTAACACATCATCATGCTCATTCATGGCTAATTATCCACAATAATTATAAAAAGTAGTAAATAATTTAAAGGTGTAATTTCGCAGATAAATCCTAAGGTTTATTTTCAATTTTATATTAGTTTTTAACTTTTAAAAGATTTTATTTTAGCACTTATTATTTTATTTTATTTTAATTTTGGTCTCTTTATTGATTAAATATTAAATATTTAACGAAATTTTTTTAAAATGTTTCAACTTTAAGACTTTTCTAATAAGGACCTCTACTAATATTAAATTCTGATCAAATTTATTTATTTTTCTATAGATCTTACTATGACAACTACTTATTAGTAGATTTTTTTTTTTTTTTGAGAAAAATGGGTCTTTTTCAGTGGCGTAATTATCTGCGTGGATGTTGGGCTGTCTTTCTCGTGATTTTCCAATTTTTACTCCGAAATTCTTTCTTTCTACAATTTTACCAAAACTCCAAAAAAAAAAAAAAAAAAAAACCTCTCTCTTTCCTTCTCGCTTCCTCTTTCTTTCCTCTCTCTCTCTGTCGGTCTGTCTTTCTCTTTCTCTCCCTCTCTCTTTCTTTTTTTTTTTGGGTTTTTTTTCTAATTATTATTCGGACAGCCAAACAAAAACCAGGAGAGAGAAAGAGAGAGAAGAACGTGTTTTTCATTTTGGTCGATCAGATCGGTTTCTTCCTTCTTTCCAATTCGTCCTTCTGATCAGGTTTCGTCTCAGCTAGATCTGCTTTCTTTCTTTATTTTTCTTTCAGATCTATCTCAATTTCGATTATTTTCTCCCCAATTTAAAAAAAAAAGTTATTTTTTTCAATCAATCAATATTTGTTTACCATCCGATGACATAGTTTTTTTTTCTTTTTCTTGATCGGTTCTACTTCGTCTTATATTTTGCCCTTTTTATCAAAAATTGTTATCAATATATGTATATATACATATGGATAATTGACGCTCCAAAGTTGAAATTTTACCCTTTTATTTTGATTTGTTGAGCATTTCTTTTTCAGCTAGTTGATTGGATCATAAGTTGTGATGCAATCTTATAAGAATTGTTGTATTGTATTTCAGAAAAAAAAATTCCAATTGGGTTTGGTTTGAATCTGAATATATATAGAAGCTACAATGAAGAAGGTCTTTGATCAAACTGTTAGAGACATGTAAGTCTTACAATCTTATATTTATTGTTATTATTAATGTTGGCGATCTTATGAAATTCCTTTTTTTTTTTTTTTTCTCGTTCTTTTATTTTTAAAGATAAAGATCCTTTCCTTCTGAAATTAGGGAAGTTTATTAATGTTTTGTATTTTTACTTTTATTGCAGTAAGAGAGAGGTGAATAAGAAGGTTCTTAAAGTTCCTGGAATAGAACAGAAGGTAACATTTTCTTTCATGTTTATAATTACAAGGCTTGTTTTTTGTTCTACATTTGATGCTCTCCCCCACTTTTTTATTTTGGTTATTTGTAAGTTTTGATAAATAAGTCGTTTGTTGGTCCTATTTTGTTCCAGGTTCTTGATGCTACTAGCAACGAGCCCTGGGGTCCACATGGATCACTTCTTGCTGATATTGCAATGGCAACCAGAAACTAGTAAGCTTCTCAACCATAAACTAGGATGAATAACATCAGGATAATATATTAAAAAATAATTAAACGTTTCTGTATTATTTAGGAAATAAAGACCCTTTTGGAATGACTCTTTAACAAGTCTCACTAGGGTCCTACTTCTTATGAATTACTGAACAGATAAACATGATAACTTAATTATAATATATAATACAGAATCCCAATCGGGAAAAAAAAAGCTCCAAGTAGATATAATAAAATCCGAACTCCCTAATGCAGTATGTTTGGGTCATTTGCACCATCATGTCTTTCATCTTAATGAATGCATTTTCATATATTGTTGCAGTCATGAATACCAGATGATCATGGCGGTGATTTGGAAGCGGATTAATGACACGGGGAAGAATTGGCGGCATGTTTACAAGGTTATACTCTCTCTCACTCAAGCACAAGTTTACTATCAAAACTTTGATGCTCACTGTTATGGAATTTCTCACTGTTTTTTAATTTTCTTTCTGGCGACGTCACTGGATGTTTAATGTTTGTCTGCTTAGTTCTCACAAATCAAAACTGATTGATTCTTGTGGTGTTGTTCATCAGGCTTTGACTGTTTTGGATTACCTGGTAGCCCATGGATCGGAGCGGGTCATAGACGAGATCAGGGAACACGCATATCAGATATCAGTAATCTCTAGCTCACTTTGTGAATTTCGCATTAGTGGATCATTTTTTTATTCTTTATATATCTACTTAACCACTTTCAATATGCTTCGATTTAATTGATTGAGTAATTACAATGATAGTCTCCAATGTGACAGACTTTGTCCGACTTTCAATATATTGATTCTAGTGGAAGAGACCAGGGGAGCAATGTGAGAAAAAAATCTCAAAGTCTTGTAGCCCTAGTGAATGATAAGGAAAGGATAATTGAAGTAAGACAGAAAGCCGCTGCAAACAAGGACAAGTAAGTTTGTTTTAATGTTTGACAATGATAATGACTTATATTCTCCATTTGCTTTCATCTGAATGAATCTTTTCTTGATTATGATGAAGCCAATTTGTTTATAAGCTGTGAAACAATAATAAATGGATCCTCTTGTCTATTTATCAATTTGAGTTATTTATGATCATAATGTCAAAGCTTAATTTTTTTTTGGTGTCCTCATCACCTCTTCCGGCTTCCTTTGCTATGATTTTGACGACCATCTCTTGTCTATAACTTTTATAGTTAATTTAGGCCATCTTATAAATTATGCTAGGATTTTACAACACGCAAGTTTTTGTAGCATTCCTTGGATCTGGCCACCCATTTCGTATTCGTTGAACTTTATAATGTAGCATTTGGATTTGTCATTAACTGTTTACATTATTGCCTGATTAGTCCTCAACCGAACTTTTAACAAGTCATTCAAAATATTAAGGAAAGTATGCAAGGAGTAGTTAATTTGAAGGGTAGGATGCTGCATTAGAAAATCAAAGGATGGAAATGAGATGCGTGGTTGAAGAGGCTAATATACATATATATATGTATATATATTTAACCTGAAAAAATTGAAATGAAATTGGTCCTTATGAATTTTTCGTTCACTTTTTATTTTAGTTATTCTTTATACTGTAATCATCTTTGCATTTATTGTCATAGGTTGGTACTACACTTATTACCCTGGTATCATTTAGTTTGTAGACGGTATTCTTTCTAGTAATAAATATTTTGTTTTTCATAGGTTATACCAATACTTACATGAACACTATAGATTTTCTATATCTGTAATATAGATGATTAGGCAAGATTGCTCAAATATTTCGTGTAAAAAAAAAATGTCATGAATTTGATGACTGTCGTATGATGACAGGTTCCGAAGCACATCATCATCAGGTGGTATGTACAAGCCCGGGTCAAATTCAGGTGGATATGGTGACAGATTTGACGATGATCGTTACGAAGGACGTTATGGAAGCAGGGATGACGATCGTTATGGCAGAAACGGGGACTTCTATGGTAGAGAAAGGGAATGGGGCTCCAGAGATGATGATAGATATGGAAGAAATGGGGATTCATATAGTCGTGATGGAGACCGTTATGGCAGAGAATATGAGGATCGCTATGGAAGAGATGGTTACAGGGACGATGATTACAGGGGAAGAAGTCGAAGTGTTGATGAGAACCAATATAGCCAAAGAAGTAGAAGCTCTGACAGAGACAGAGAACGCTCTTTTGATGATGATGGTCAATATTCTTCTCGGTATGTGTTTATTAAAGTGGATGTGTTATTTTGGCATATTGATTATTTTATGTTTGTGTCCAACAGATGTTTCCCTATATCCTTGTTTTCAAACTTTGAGTATCTATTTCATTTAATAAAATAGTAAGAAGAGAAGTAGGTTGTAGAACAACATTGATTTTGCCTTTTCTTTTGTTTTCTTTTCTTCCTTTTTTTTTTTTGGTTGTTTTTGTTTTTTTCCCCTCATGTTGTAATTACCTTATGAAGGTGAATCATAGGAAATAAAACATCTGGGATGGGAGTAACTACAAAGAACTTCCCTTACATTTCAGAGATACTCCTGATTTTTTTTTTTTTGCAAATTTTTCTTTAAACTTCATATTTTACTTTAAGAGCATGCCGATTATGCACGTCAGTATTGTTTTTTTCTTTTTTTTTTTTTCTTTCCCACTCACTGAGTGAGTTATTATGCGTTTTATTTTTTTCACGGCAGTGGGGCCAGAGGTGATGATTCTCAGGAAGGAAGGTAATATGCTCGATTTGGTGCTCTAAGTTGGTTGAATCAATTTGGAGCAAAAGATTGGACATAGTTTGTCTCTTTACAAATGTATGTAATTTTTGGCAGGCGGCTTGATAGGAAATTTTCTGAACAAAATATTGGTGCTCCTCCTAGTTATGAAGAGGTTATAAGCGAATCTCGAAGCCCCGTTCACAGTGAAAGGTACTAAACTTTCTTCTTGGAGATGAATATTTGTCTTTGTCACACCTATATTTAGTCCTTTGTCAATCTTGATAACAGGGATGGGGAAACTCCGGCGGCAGCTGCTCCTGCTCCTGCTCCGAGGGCTGCTTCTCCTCCAGCAAACAATCACCCAACTTCTTCATCACCACCAGGGAGCAATCAGAATCATCCAAGCCAACCAACAAATGTTCATGAAACATTGGTGTCTCCTGCAAGCCAGGAAGTTCAGGCCTTTGATGAATTTGATCCACGTGGTGCAGTTTCAGGTAGTAAAATTAAAACATTTTCAAGTTAGGCACTCGTTTTGGCTGTGCTAAAATTTACTATACTGATGCTAATACTCTGTTATCTGTCAATTTCAAAAATCATGTCCGTTACTTGAGGATGTTAAAAATTCTTGTTTAGTTTTTTAATCGTGCAATTCGTTACGGTCTAAGCTTCATGTTACCATTCCTTTGTGTTACTCTCCCTGCTGCAATTTCGTGCAATTTGTTTCTTTTTTTTTTTCCGCAGTTCTTCGTAATTCTTCATGTCGGCCAACGTGTTCAAATGTTACTTTTGTTGTTTGATACTGTGATATAAACATGTATTATGAGAAGCTCATCTTATGACGTCTCCTCTTTTATCAGCTACACCAGCTAATGCAAGCAATGCTGAGGTGGACTTGCTTGGTTCCTTCTCATTGGCCCTTGTGCCAACTGTATCTGCCACCGCTACCCCCGAAGCGGAGTTTCGTGCAAACTCTGGTTCAGCATCCACATTTGTACCAGCAGCCAATCAGGTAGCCATGTCAGAAACTTGAAGAATGACATGTTTATATTTTTTTAATTATTATTATTGTTATTATTAAATAAGATACTAGGGGCCTCGTTTGGTATTATTTTGGGAGTTTTTGGAAATGTTTCTGCATGTTTGTGAGGCAAAAATTTTAAAAACACTCTTAGCATAATTTCACTAAAATTCTCATTTTCAAAAGCTAAACCATTTTTACCTATTTTGAAAATACTATCAAACAGGCCCGAATCTCTAATACTGAAAGCAGAACAAGGGAAAAAGGACGAGAAGTCCTCAATAAAGCTAAAGCAATAGAGACAAAAAGGATAGGAGATTCAAAAAAAAAAAAAAAACCGTCACTCCACAAAGGTCATAACATCTATTTTACATACATCTTTCCAGTTCAAAACAATAAAGGAAAATGGAAATCCTTAGAAGGCTTTGTCAGTCAAGCCTCAGGGTCCATAAGAGAGCCGAATATTTTAATAGAATTATTATTTTCTCAAAAAACATTCATAATCTCCACGTATCTTTATTCAACTATCCTGTCATTTCTTTTCAACGAAATTAAGTACTGATTTTTAAGTTTCTAGATTGTCCAAGAATCCTTTTTTTCCCTTTGTTATTGTTTTTGTTATTTTTTTATTTTTATTTTCCTTTGTTATTTATTTATTTATTTATTTATTTTTGAGTGTGGACGAAGGTGTATTAATTGGTCAATCAATGGTGTATCATATGTTTTCTGGGATTATTGGAGCTTGTAACTTTTGTGCATGTAACATAAGTAGGAGCAAATTCTTCTGCCATGAGGAACATCCACATTTGCTTTGAATGAAGCCTATATTATATTTCACGTTATCAATATATTAAAACACATTATTCACTGATCAAATGCTATGTAATGTGTGTGTTACAATCTTAAAAAGTTCTCATTTTTTATAGAGATAAAGATTTAAATTGTGGGGAACTTGAGATTTTATCTCTCATGTAGTGAGTGGTTTTGGTTGTACCTGAGTAATTAATGATATCTTAGGGTCCGCTTGGTAAATAGATTCGAATTGTGTTAATTTTGATCATTTTTGTTTGAGTTATGTGATTTGAATTGCTATTAGGATTGTCGTTTGGATGCGCATTTGAAGTATTAATCTTAACAGAGAATAAAATTGGTATTTGTATCTGGATATATAGTGGAAAAAGTTTTTAATTTATTAACAAATCTAACAAAATTTTAATTTTCATAATCCTAAAAAAATGTAATATGGATCTTGATTTATTCCTCTTTTCATTAGAAATACAATAAAAAAAAATTGTTTCAATCGGATATCAAATAAAGAAGTTATGATTTTTTTTTTTTTTGCTCAAATATAAGAGAGAGAATTTTAGGTTTTACTATAGCAAACATATTAGAGTCCAAAGGGATCAAGGGGGGATTAGAACTCTAAAAACTTCAATTCAAATGATTTATTTGATTTGAATTTTGGGGGGGAAAAAACACGTATCTAAAGGATTTTAAAGATTTGAATCTAAAGAGTTGTTCGGATACGTGAAACAAACGGCCCCTTAGATTCTGAGGAGCATATGGTATAGTTTTTCTGGTAAAAGAGTGAGTAGCGTCTCACTGACTTTGGCCGCTTTCATTTCTCTTCATTGCTCACTTTGAAATAAGATGATGATGTCATTTGACAGAGTAATGTTGACTTGATGCAGGGCTTTGAAGACCCATTCGGTGATGCTCCTTTTAAAGCCATCCCCTCGGAAACGACCCAAGCTCCACCACGGACTTCCACTTCCGTCTACACTACACATGTTGGAGCCCTGAAGGCAGATGCAGATTCTGAGCTTGGCTTCAGGGACTCGTTATCTGGCTTAACTTATTCGACTCCCAGTTTCTCCTCTGTCCAAACACCAGTGAACTCGGAGTTTTTGCCTCAAGATCTCTCTACCTCACACCAGAACACTGATATTCTAGCAGATATTCTCCCGCCTTCGGGGCCATCACCTGCCACAACTGTACAGCCACCTTTTCCAGCTCCAGCAGCCTCACCAGCACAGCCACCTTTTCCAGCTCCAGCAGCCCCACCTGCACAGCCGGGCGTTAATGCTTTTGGGAATTATCACCCACAGCCAGGAGCCATCGTTGCTGTTCCATCAAATATTGTTCCTCAGACTCAAAGCAGCACTGCAGGACAGCATGGGAATTATCTTGCGCATGCACCTACTGCTTCTCTGACCTCACACGTGGTGCCTCAAATACCAACCGGACCAACTACACAATTTAATAGTGGAAATTTTCTCCCACAAGGACCATTTGGGGCTCCAAACAATGGAAGCTTCTATCAACAGCAGGGGGCATCAACAGTTTCTGTGACTTCACACATGGTTCCACAAACTGTGGTGGGCCCATCTGGACAGCCTTACACTGGGAACTTCCTTCCCCAACAGAGTTCTGCTCCAGAAGCTGTTTCTTATCAAGCATCGAGTGGACCAGCTTTGCAGCAAGGCAATGATCTTCTGGGTGGCCTCCTTCCACAAACAGGACAAAAGGCTCCACTTGCTTCATCGCAAGTTGCTTTTTCATCTTCAACAGTGTCACTTGCTACGAATACTAAACCAACCACCGACAAGTTTGAAACCAAATCAACAGTCTGGGCCGATACGCTGAGCAGAGGACTCGTTAATTTGAATATCTCGGGACGTGAGTGCCCAGATTTCTTAAGAAACGCCCTCTATCTCTTATTATTTTTTCTCTCCCTTGCTTGGATAGTTGACAGTTCTATTGGTTTTCATGTGCAGCCAAGATAAACCCGTTGGCGGACATAGGAATCGATTTTGATGCCATTAACAGGAAAGAAAAGAGGTTGGAGAAGCCTGCCACAACTCCAGTAACTTCCACCGCGACGATGGGTAAAGCAATGGGTTCTGGTTCTGGGATGGGCCGTACTGGCGCAAGTTCGCTCAGGCCTCCGCCAAACCCTATGATGGGTTCAGGTATGGGCATGGGCATGGGCATGGGAATGGGCGGCGTTCCTGGTGGTCTCTATGGAGGCATGAACCAACAGCCTATGGGGATGGCGATGGGGATGAATATGGGTATTGGACAAGGTCCTCAGATGCAACCTCCCACTGGGTTTCCACCCGGATCGAACATACCCGGCGTTTATAATCATATGATGGGCTCGGGTGGTTACGGTCCTCAGCAGCCATATGGTGGTTTCCGATAAGATTGAATCATGAAATCAATCTTAATGTTCCTTTGAGGTTTGGTTTACTATTAGGGGTGTGATCCTCGTTATATAGAACCACGGTCGGTAGCGACAGGTGTAATTTTTGATGGGTGGTTGCAAAATTTTCTGCATGGCCAGACGTGTATTTTTCTCGTCTTGATTGATCTTGCCCTTCCCCTCCTCATTTCCTTTTGGGTCAACAAGAGTTATATATAGGTGCTTTTGCTGGTTTCAGCTTGTTGTGTTGTTGTGCCTTCGATTTTTTTCCCGTCTCTTTTTGTTCCCTCAAATATATTTTTAGTCACGCGTCAAACATTCATGACAATTCTCTGCACATCGAAAAATGATATCATTCATTCTTCCATCATTTTCCTTCTTATTATTTGCTTGTGCTTACATAATAAAATATAACTTTTGTTTAAATGTTGCAGATTTTTTGTTTTTGATTTTCTTTCGCAGTTATGGCAGTATATAGGTGCATTTTTTGATTGGTTTGAAGATCATTCGATTTATCAACTTGTACGGCTGAGCTTATTAGTTGTAAGGATGTCACTTTGGCTAAGTTAAAAATCATGGTTCACATATTATTTGATATTTTTACAACCTTTCCACGCTGATCTCTTGTTCATGACTGAATGGGAAAAATGGTTGCAGCCTAATCTAACTCCACCATAAAAAGAGGGAGTTAAAAATCTTCCACCAAAGTTTTGGGAGCTGAAATCTTCCACCAAAGTTCAAATAATAAAAAGAAGCAAAAATTTTGGGGAAAAAAGTTGAAATGAATGAATTATTAGAAGTAACTTTGACCCCTCGAAAAAAAAAAAAAAAAAAGAAGAAAAGAAGTAACTTTGAAACAAAAAGATCAGTTTCCTTAAAAATTGGTTTCCTTGAAAATATTAAGAAAAACCCTTTTCCAAATAGAGAAATTGTCTCATATATTATATTTTTTAAAAGAGTTAAACTAAATTAACATAATTTAAATAATTAAAATCCATAGCATAATTTAAAGCCTGAACAAGTGGTATTTCAATTTTATCCATTTTTTTCTGAAATACGTCTTTCTCAACCCTCTCTCCCAACAATGACTTGCTCTCACCACCTCCCCCTCGCTTCACGTCGCCAAAGAAGATGGCACATCTAGAGTCCGTGGAGCGTGGCGATCTTGCCATCACTGAGCCGTCACAATCGTTGACATTGTGAAGGAGGAGCGAGATAGGGGAAGTGAGAGACAGAGTGTTGTGCACACGAGGAAAGGGCAGCAAATGACTATGGTGTAAGAGGACGATTCCGACGTACGTGGGGATTCACAGATCGGGCTTTTTTGATCTGAGTTGGATGGGCAGCGCCATATAGGGGAGTGGCCAACAAGGGTACGTTGGAGAGTGTGGCCAAAGAAGGTATTAAACTAGATGATTTTATGGAATTTTTTTCGTACGTTGAAACTGCCCATTGGGGTTAGATGGCTGGTGATGCGGTTTACATCATCTCATCACGAGCAATTTTTCATATCTTAGACCGGCTTCTCCCCTAGTCTCCCATTGTCTCGTTACTACCCGTTCATGTCTAGAATGCAACAAAAGCTTAACTTAATAAATAAGTATAATTTTAGCATTATTTAGCTAAAATAATAAACAAAATAAAAAATTAAACATTTATTGAACCATTTTATGTCTACTACTAATCAAGGTCTTTTCAAATATTATTCACGTCAGTCGATGTCGTTGGAAAATCAAAACCAAAACCAAAATTTTGCAAGAACTCTAACTAAAAAAATACTAAAATCTTGAGTCTTCTAAAAAAATAATTTTGGCATAACAAAAAAAAAACTAAAAATATTTAAATTAATTTTGCCAAAATTTTTTCCTCTCTTTAGCTAAAAAAATTAAAAAAAGACATATTTAAAATAAAACACTTGAAATATTATAAAACATAACTGGAAATTTTACAATATAAATTGAAAAATATTTTACAAAAACTTAAAATAAAAAATAAATATAGAAAACTAAAATAAAAATTATTTAAAACTATTTAAATAGTGTTTCTTTACCACTAGGAGGGGTTGCTAAAATGGGAGAGAGAACCTATTTTTATGGGCAAGAGTTATGCACTGTAGCTTACAAATGGGTAATTTTTTCCCAATTTTTTTACTGTTTGTTTTGACAATTTCGTTACCAAATTGGCACTTTGCAAGCTTTTTTATAATTTTTTTTTCTTTCTTTTCCACACGGGAAATAGCTCCTTAGAATGCAAATTGAGCATCGCAATCCCTTACTTCGCGGTGACTGCACGTACGTGTAAGATGCGATTTAGAGCAGATGCAAGATCAAACAACTGTGACAAGTGGGGCACTTGTGGGCCAACTAGGACAATGGCAAAGACTGTTGGTCCGGTCTTTGGTACGCTGATCGGACGGTTGAGAAGACGACTTCATGTGGGATGAGCCATAGCGAATCCAAGGACTTTTGAAGTGCACTGGCATGGTTAGCCCGTGCTATCTGGCAGCTAGTCGTGCTACTGACACGCATTCGAATCCAAATGGCTTGGAGCATTTTGGCGGCTGATCGGATGATTAACGATGTGCCACGTGTACCTACGTTGAAATTCGAATTTATTTGTAATTTTGAAATATTTGTTGCATGATTTTGCTCGTTTTGTTATTGTTTTGCTCAGTTTTTTCTCCAAATTTCAAATCTAAAAATAGATAAACATATTAAAATTAATTATTTTATAAACTTAATATTTACAATAATTTTAAAAATATTTATTTTATATTAAAGCACACAAAACACACTAAAAATAATTACAAACTCTTAAAATTTTAGACCTTTTTGGTTTTGCATAGATATAATTTTTAAGACTCGAAAATATTTTTAGAAATTACTAAAAATATAATAGAACATATTTACAAACTTAAAACATATTCCAAATACATGGCTAAAAATAAAATCACAACAAATTATTTATAACAATTTTAATTAATTTCAAACTAAATAAATATTTTACATACGAAAACGAATAGAAAAATTACTGAAAATATTATTAAACCTAAAAAAAATTAAAAACACATAATTAAATATATTTTAATACTAAGATACTAAAATATTATTCAACATACAAATGCTTTAATTAAGGAGTTTAACAAGAAATATGCTTTAATTAAGCAAAATGATGATGCTTATCCTCAAGAAATGTGTATTTTTATAGTCTCATCACACCCCAACCAGCTTATTATTAGTCCCACTAATTAGAGCGATAGAGCAAATTATTAAAAATAGACAAGAGATTGATTTTTCAAAAGCTTGGTGACTCTTTGCAGATTTTTCTTAGTAGTTGTCTTGTATTCATGCCTGAAAGTAAAAATGCAAATATTATTCAAGTTTATAGTTCATTCCAAGAGCATGACTCATATTTAAGATGGATTTTTCTAAGTGTGTGTGTTTTTCTATCACTAATTAGTGCATACTAACTAGATAAATTTACATTAATATAAACTAATTTATTTTAATGAAAGTTCATAGGTTTGTTTTTCACCCCTCTCTACTAATGTGGAACAAAACTTCATTAAAGATCATTAGGATTTTTATTTGGCTTATAATATAAAGATTGGGTAAAAAGAAAGATGAAAGATACATTTATAGCTTAATTCACCTACAACACACTAACATGATTCGCGGGTCCATAAAAACGTACAATCTATTTCCCAAGTAACATGCCCAAACTTGAAATAAATCTTCTTGTATCTATTGTCATCCCCTTTTTATTCAATTTTCTTTCCTTTTTTCTTTTTGTTTTCTTCTTTTGAATTTTTCTTTTTTTCATTTAAATATATTTTTCCTTTTCTTTTTTTTTAATTTTTTGATTTATAAATAGATTTATAGATTAACTAAAGATTACAAAGTGAACTTACAGAGTAACTAAAATTAAAAACATAACAGACTTTCAAAACAGACCATCAGAATGAACAACTTTCTTGATAGACAAATTTTCTTAACCTTACTCAACCTTCTATAACATTGGCATAATTCCAAATATATTCAAAATGATTAGATGCTTTATGAGTGAAAGATAAAAAAAAAATTATGAATTTATTTATAGGCTAGTCTAAAATTTTGTGGATAATAAAGAAAAAGGAACATTAAGCACAACGGGGTAACTAGGGATATAGTATAATGACTAGAGAAATTCATTAATAAAATCTAATATTTAATTAGGTTTAATTAATGAATTTACCCTTAAAAATTTTAATTTTTGTAAAATTATGATAATGTATAAATAAGCGGTATTAATTGAAAATTTCACTACGAATGTGATGCAATGTTGAATATTTTTAATACAGATTTTATGAGTTTAATTACTCAAAATTTTATACATAATATCCACAAAATGAATTTTATATCACGATTAATTGTAAAATTGTGATACAAATGAATGAATAATTAGAATACAAATAAGACATAGAGTCCACCGAAGCCCAACCCGATGTAAAAAGGAGGCCAATGCAGTACAAGTATACTGCTAAGTGAAAACGTAGAGATGAGAAAGGTTACGTTTGGCCTCCAAAAGTAAACCAAAGGTAAGTAAAATAGTTTATACAGTCTAAGGATATAAGTTCGCACTAATTTGACCACTGCATTGTAAGAAACAAGCTATGTAGTAAAAAATTACATAGTGTAAATTTTAGGCCCCACAAAGTGGACACTCATTGAATTTCTATTGGGCTACCATACCATGAAAGGTGGCCCAATCCCATGGAGACACCTAGCAACCCAATGGGTTACTTGATAAGTCACCTAAGAGGACAAGGATGTATTTCATGCAAGTTTAGCAAAAAAAAAAAAAAAAATCCCATTTCTTCTTCCTTTCCAAAACTGGCAGCCATTGTTGGAGCTTCTCAAAAATTTTCTCAACCCAAATCTTTGCAAAAATAACCCCAATTAAGTTCAAGAGGCAAAATCCAAGGAATTATAACAAGTTTTGAGGTAAAAACCTAAACTTTTTCAAGGTTTCTTGGGTTTTTTCTTGGGAAAAAGAAAGGAAGTTAATTTATGGTATTTTTGCATGGTAATAGTGTCTAGAAAGGAGATTTAAAGGAGCCTTAGAAGGCTAAAAGCACAAGGAGTTATTTGGGGTAAGTTTTGAATTTTAAAGTTTTGAAAATTTGTGATTTTTATTTTGATTTTTATTCCTTTAAAAGCATGTGGGTTCTTGAGCAATGTTTTAGTTAAATCCCATAGAAATATGAATTATTGCATGTTGATATTGTGAAAATTTAGGATTTATGGTGCAAAATGGTGGTTTATGTAAAAAGCAATTTTTTTGTAATTTTAGTTCTAGTTTTTCAAAAATGATGGTTAGGTATGGAAAATGGTTCAAACTAGGGTTGGAACTGCATTTGCAAGGGTAGATCTACTGTTTAAAAATAGATTTTTACAAAAATGCCCTAAGAACTAAATTGTAAGAAAAAGTTTCTTCTTAGCAGAATTGAAAAATGCCCAAAAACACCACTATATAGTGAGAATTTTGAAAAAGTTAAAATACAAAAGTTGTAGATCTCAATGAAACTGTTAGATGTCGCAAGCAGTTCATCAAAAATCTCAACCATTTGTGAGATTTTAATTTTTCAAAAATTTGTTAAAATTGAAAAAAAAATTTAAAGGGCAAAAACGTCATTTTGCAAAATGACTTAGGGTATGATACTTTGAGTAAAAGTGTTTCTTATGAAAAATAGGAAATTTTGGTTTAAAGAGATAAATTTTAGCCCTGGGAGCAAAATTGTCAAAAATTTCAGTTTAGGGGCTAAACTGTAAAGTTTTACAGAAATGGGGCATAGATGTGAAATAAAGAGATCTGAGCCACTAGGGTATTCTTTTAAAATTAGTATGTGGTGTTGGAAAAATAATACGCAGCAAAATTTTAAAAATTTAAATCAGAGTATTTTCCAAAACACAAGTTTGACATGCTATATGTATAAATTAACCTGATCTTACTGACCTTGTATAAGCCGAAAAGCTCTCGAAGTCTGTGTAGAGAAGTAACGTTCCAGAAGAGCCTCAACCAACTGGTCTTCTTTGCTATTCTCTATCCACGATCGGAGTGAGTGTGGGCTCACACGTACAGCTCTTCCTCAAGGTGACTCTCCTTCCAATCAATTGAGAGAACCCAAAGCTAGTGTTCGTGATTTGTGAACAAGAGCTCTCAGGGAGTTTCAGATTCTCACCACTAGAGTATCACTCTTAATCTCTCTATTGATCTATCTTTTTGATCTCTGAATAACTCATTAG